>NW_026844027.1:1919894-2080734 GCF_029531705.1 Pantherophis guttatus | reverse complement strand
CTTCCTTCCTTCCTTCCTTCCTTCCTTCCTTCCTTCCTTCCTTCCTTTCTTTCTTTCTTTCTTTCTTTCTTTCTTTCTGTAATTGTTCCTTTACATGGTTTAATCAATTTACCTTATAATACATAAGGAACCGCTTTCCAGAACATTATACCTTTTTAAATGGTTTGAACTGATTGTCGATTTGCTCCCAGAGAAAATCCAAACCTATGGTTCAGAAAGTTTGTGTGAGTGAAATAGGGTGAAGACAGCTCCTCCCTAATAGTTCCCAGAGTATATAACTTATGTGGTTGTTAGCATGCTTTAGTTTGGCAAGATTCTGTCTATGGGTGAGGAACAATAAAGAAATCTGCATGGAAAAATCACAACATCAGTTTCTTGGTTTTGGGAGCCTAACATTAAGAGTGGTAAACTATGAACTCCTGCATGTACTGTGAATCATTGAATACAAATCATTGGGGAAAAAAATGAACATTATCACTGCAGCAAGATTAGCGTATGTGCAGGAGTGGAAAAATCAATACTTACCGATAGATTTGAAAATAATATATAATATATAAAATCAATGAGTGTGCGGAATCAGATAGATTAACTAGATTGATCAATGGTAAAAAAGATTCAGAATTTTATAACAGTTGGAAAGTATGGTACGATTGGGTCCAGAAAAGGTGGGATAGAATAGATATATGATGATGTATATATATATGGTGGCAAATATGTATGTATAAAGGAATGATTTTATACTTATGGACAATGTAATCATATTATACCATGGTGGCAGGATTGTATATTTTATTTGTGTATTAGTGTATAGAATATATTAATAAAAATTATTAAAAAAAAAAAAGAAAAAAGAAAAAAAATGAACAAAAGTTACAAAGTTAGGCTGTCATATCTGAACAAAGGAAAAAGGACAAGATGACAGTAAGAGCTCAAGGATACCACAGAAGTCAAACATCACATTGGGGATTAATAGTTGGTGACAGCGCGTTTAACCAGAAGGTTAAAAGGTGAATCTGAAGAGATAAGATCGGAGAGCTTGGATGAAGATAAAGAAGGTGGTTGGAGGAGAAGATAAGGGACAAACAAGAAGGGTCACAGCTCACAGTCAACCACAGAGATAGACAACCCAGTAGTGTCCAGATCCTTTTAATTCCAGCATTCACAGTCTCTTTACAATAGCCACGAAAATGGGACTGCTGCATATTAAAGACGAAAATACATGGGCAACATCTAATTGTTCTAGATGTTCTAGGACCAAACCCCTCTTACTCAGCTCTTATTTCTAAAAGGTAAAGGTAAAGTTCCCCTCGCACATATGTGCTAGTTGTTCCCGACTCTAGGGAGCAGTGCTCATCTCCGTTTCAAAGCCGAAGAGCCAGCGCTGTCCAAAGACGTCTCCGTGGTCATGTGGCCGGCATGAATAAACACCAAAGGCGCACAGAAGACTGTTACCTTCCCACCAAAGGTGGTCCCTATTTTTCTACTTGCATTTTTTACGTGCTTTCGAACTGCTAGGTTGGCAGAAGCTGGGACAAGTAACGGGAGCTCACCCCGTTACACAGCACTAGGGATTCGAACTGCTGAACTGCCAATCTTTCAATCGACAAGCTCAGCATCTTAGCCACTGAGCCACCGCATCCCGTGTTTCTATTTCTACTACTGAATAAATTCCTTTGTGGGTCACCCCTTGCTATGTTCTTGTAAAGAGGTTAGGAGCCATAAGAAATTTAAATAATACCAGATTTTATACAAAGGATTAGCACCAGTAGCAGCAACTAAGTAATCTTAATTCTAAAATCCAACCAGTAAATTATTGTGTGACATTTTTATCCTTGAGTTTAGCTGGCTCTTTTCAATCCTGTTGCTTAAATAATGCATTATTTTTTTTTCCAAGTCATGATATATCAAAATATCCAAATACAGGTAGTCCTTGTTACTGACCATTCAGCAAGTGTTCAAAGTTATGGCAGTGCTGAACAAATGGTAGTTGCACCCAGTCCCTGAATTTACGGCCATTGCAACTCCGCTGGATATATTCTGGTACTTGGCACTTGCCCAAATTTACAACTGCAAGGGAATTTCAACTGCCCACTTGCCTATCTTCCCTCTCAACTCTGGATTTTGGCAACCCTTCATTATTTCTTCTGTGATAGTGTCAGGCATAAGAGATCAAGACTGTACATTAAGTGACAGCATGGAATACTTATTATTTCAAGCCTTTATACAAGAACCCAGTCAAATAATGGTGAGCCCTAAATTGGTGTTCGATAAGGTCAACAGAATTCAAGGAGGGCTGAACTTGGATTGTTTGTGGCAACGTAAGGATTCTAAGCTGGTGACATGTTTAACTCTGCCCCCAGCTCTGCATGCTTTTCTCTTACAGATAGCCCTTCACTGTCTTTTTTTCTCCTACTGTTGACAAGGCATGCCAAGCCTGGCCCATCACAAAACAGCTGTTGATTGGGCCAGGTTTCTTCCCAAGGCCACACACACACACACACACACACACACACACACACTTGTCCAAATCATGCGCTGCCTTCTCGTGAGGCTTTGAAGCCTTCCATGAACTACCAGTAGATCTATTTATTTGGATAAGAAGTGTGAATGTTATTGCATAGTTTTTACACAGTCCAAGATCTTACAACCCATAAGGAAGTGAACAAGTCAAAATACTTAAAAAAGAAAAGAAAAAATATTGAAAGCCTGGCATAATGTTATATACTGAAAAGGAAGAACAGCACTGGATTGTATGAATCACTGTGATTAATGATGAGGGATTTATCCCAGTCTCTGATGGTCTGATTATCCCAACCTTTGGAATAAACAGAGGAATCTTGTATCATTTATTTGTGATATAGCAATAGCAATAGTACTTATATATCGCTTCACAGCTCTCTCTAAGCAGTTTACAGAGTCAGCCTATTGCCCCCAACAATTTGGGTCCTCATTTTACCTGCCTCGGAAGGATGGAAGGCTGAATCCACCTTGAACCTGGTGAGTGTCAGCACTTCAAGCTGCATTTACTCTAGTGCTGACATAAGAAGGAGAAGCAGAGGCATCCGGAAAGGGACGTTTGACTTTTCACCTACTTATTTTCCCTGGAGATAATATCCCCTAGGAGATGGGAGGGGAGGGGGGAAATTCTTTTGAGCTGGAGTGGTAGATTAGGGGTAGAATGACTTGGAAGATGGCCAATGAGTGCAGGGGAGTGGGGAATGGAAAGGGAGGGTTTTGGGTCTGGAAGTCAGGGTTGGCTTCGATGGAGTCAGATTTTAGAATGCCGTGCTTAATAAATAGGAGTTTTCCTTCAAAGACTTTGTTTGAAATGCAATTTATTTGAGACGACCTCAAAACCTGACAGTGAGATTTGAGCTGCCAAACTGCAGGCAGCCGGCAGTCAGCAAAAGGAACCTGCAGTACTCCACTCTAACCACTGTGCTACCATGACTCATATAGTTCCGCTGTTGTTATATTGATGGCAGATCTCCACCAGTTTTAATACACAAAGGTTTCCAACCTTAGAGACTAAATGAGGTCTATTGATTGAAGCCAGTCACATACTGAGCCCTGAGAAACAATGATCTTTTCCCGTTCTGAAAATTTCCAACCGTGAAAGCAACACACTAGAAATTACTAACAATTGGAAGTCTCTGGTTGACACGTGCCTGACATGTTTTGTTCTTTGGAACCGGATGGACGAAATCTATTAACATTTATTATGCAATGCTTGCAAGTCTGAAAATACAAATCTCCCACTGTCTCATGAGAATTTAGGGATGGTCCCTCCCAGTCGTGGTTTTCAAAAAATTTTACTACTGGTTCTGTGGGTGTGGCTTGGTGGGCATGGCATGCCATGGCTTGGTGGGTGTGGCAGGGGAAGGATACTGAAAAAATCTCCATTTTTAACCCACTCCAAGGGAAGACTACTGTAAAATCTCCATTCCCTCCTCACTCCAGGGGAAGGTTACTGCAAAATCTCCATTTCCTCCTAATCAGCTGGGACTCAGGAGGCAGAGAATAGATAGGGGTGGGGCCAGTCAGAGGTGGTATTTACCAATTCTCCAAACTACTCAAAATTTCCACTACTGGTTCTCCAGAACTGGTCAGAACTAGCTGAAACCCACCTCTGGTCCCTCCCAAGCCTCTTGCCCTACCCATTAAGCAGCTGTGGGATATGCTGCCTCTTATCTGATAATTTTCTAGGCAGCATCTCTTCACCCCATCTCCCAAAGTCATTCACACATACCATTATATGGAATTTGGTAGGGTCTCTGCCACCATACCCATTCAGTTCCTGCTACTGACCAGTGACAGATAGTTCTTAACTTGCAACCATTCATCTAATGATCATTCAAAGTTACAATGGCGCTGAAAAATTGAAAATCATTCCTCCCACTTATGACTGTCTCTGCAAACCGCAGAGTCACAAATTCAGGTGCTGGACAACCAGCATGTATTTATGATGGTTGTGGTGTCCCACACTCACATTTGTGATTTTTCCGGGGGGGTCTTCCTACAAGTAAAGTCAATGGGAGAAGCTGTGTTTGCTTAATGACCACAGGAAAAACAATCATAAAATTGGGCACGGCTTACTTAATAATCACATCACTTAATGAAAGTCCTGGTCCCTGTTGTGATCATAGGTTAAGGACTTCCTGTAGTTTGCTATTAGCATAGTTATTGTTTGCACTGGAACTTTCTCTGGTGGAAAACTTCATCTACCTATCGCTGGAGAGAATTATAAGCTCTTGTGCTTTGTCCATCAAAAACTCTTGGGTGCGATGGATTTACCCGTTTTAAATCTATTCCGACGTTTGTGTTGTGCAGATATTTAGAGAATCTGGGAGTGAGTCCTACAGCTCAGCTGGTTATTCATGCAGCACCTAAGTTGCCCATTGGTATGGAACAGTTTTGAAGACTTCTGTATCTGCTTCCTTTAATATGAATCTAGGGATGGTTTGAAATTCTTTGTTTCTGCCCCCAACTTATAAATAAAAGGATTTAAATGAAGCAGATGGGCACGTCCATAGAGCTGATCAAGTAGGTTTTAGCCACATAGTGTTCTTCAGAGGAGATTCATAGTAAAACAACATTGTGGGAGGAGAAAAAAAGAGAGCTTTTTATCTATGGATCTCCAGTTTTCTTAAATCTTTGCATCTGTCTATCTGTAGGCGCCTTTCCCTAAAGTAAAACTGTTCTCTAGTCAATTCTGTGCTAAACTACGTCTTTCTGTTGTTGTTGTTTTAAGATGTAGACTGTAGAACAGGGGTGTCAAACTCAAGGCTTCGGGTGGGGGGCAGATCTGGCCTGTGGAGTGCTAAAATCTGGCACTCAGGGCTGCCCTGGAAACAGCAAAAAACCAACCCAGAGTGCCTCTGCCAGCAAAAATGGAGCTCAGGAAGGCCACGTGTGGCCCTCCTGAACTCCATCTCCGCTGGCAGAGGGTTGCAGGAGGCCGATGTAGCCGAACAACATGAGTGACATCAAGCTAGCCACGCCCATCCTGGCCATGCTCATCCTGGCCCCCCGAAGTCAAATACAACCCTGATGCAGCCCTCAATGAAATCGAGTTTGACACCCCTTCTGTAGAGAATTGCCTGGGTTGGTTACTTAGGATATTTTTTTCTATTTTAAGACCATTTCCTAAAAGGGCATGAGCATACAGAAACTAGAAGTATCTCAGTTTGGTCCTTCCTTCCTTCCTTCCTTCCTTCCTTCCTTCCTTCCTTCCTTCCTCCCTCCCTCCCTCCCTCCCTCCCTCCCTCCCCTATCTGCTGAATATTTCCTGGAGATGATCTGCTGATGTACCATTATTTTCATTGTAAAATTCTACAGTCAGACGATTCTGGAGATTTAGCCCTATTTTTAGTGTAAGCAACTTCACAAAGATTGATGTCTTTTAATTAGAGGCTGTTACATGCTCATTTTAAAAGGTATCTACATTATTACTTAAAAATGTAATATATGCTTTATTTAAATAAGAAGCGACAAACCATTTGACTTGCTTTATTACAATCCCATAGATCTTCCATTTTAATCTCCTCAAATCAGCTCTGTAGAATAACTGATCGAGATTACTATCTATGGTTGAGCTGGGATTTGAACTCTGTCTTTTAAAGTTCATATACATTTCTCTCCTGTTAAAGATATAGGGCAAAGCTAGTTTGTTCAATGCCCAATTCCTGAGAACTCTTAAATATCTCTTGATGTAGGAGATGAGGCTTAGCCCAAAGGTGGGCTCAAATGTCATTAGTTTGGAATCACTACACCCACATAAGAAGCCTATGTCCAGGGGTGGGCTTCAAAAATTTTAGCAAGGGGTTCTCTGCCCAGTTGCTGGGTGGGTGTGGCCATGGTGGGCGTGGCCTAGTCGGCCTTCTGCACCATGGTGGGGGGAGGCATTTTTGCTCTCCCCGGGCTCTGGAGGCTTTCCTCGAGCCTCTGGGAGGGCAAAAATGGCCTCCCCAGGCTCCGAAGGTCCTTCCCGAATTTCCGGTAGGCCATTTTTTGCCCTCCCCGAGCCTCCACGCATGCCCTGCACTTACCTGCATCCAAAACGGACCACGTGGGGATTCCTGGGAGGGGTGGGCAGGGCCAGCCAGGAGTGGGATTTGGGGTTTCTCTGAACTGCACAGAAACTTAGCTAGAGGTTCTCCCAAATCCGTGCCAACCCCCAAGCAGCCCCACCCCTGCCTGTGCCCAACCCTCCTTGAAATCCATTGACTCTTATCTGGTACCAGCTTGCCTTGACTGTTAGTAGATCAGATTCTTGTGCATAGGTAGGATGTAATAAACTCCTGCTGTTTTTGAACTCTATTCCAGCTCCTGATTTCTTGAACCTGACATTTGATTCTGTGATTTAAAAGAATAAAATAAGAGGTTAGAGGAATTTCACTGTGATCCAGCGAGGTACTTTTGCTCTTCAGTAAAACAGCATAAATTTGTGATAATTGAACATGGATTGGTGCTACCTTGATCATTAAGACAGCTCGATCATGTATTCCATATGTATTAAATCAAAGCTCATCGGTGAGCCGTGAATTCTGAACTGAAAATTGGAGGCTCTTGGAGACTTCAGACTTCAAAAAACATTAACGCTTTGGTCCACCAGATCGGAATGGCAAAACATCACATAGAAAGTGATACTTAACTTTCCAACTTTCTTGGGAGAAACTCTGACAATGTGGATTGTTGTGAAAATGATCTTTTCTTTTTTCTTTATTGGTAGAAAGTAGGATTCTCGGGAAATTTTAAAATGCCTCAGCAAACAGGAGCTGAGCAAGTGTTATGTGGAAAGTACAGGAAATCCTCGAATTACAACCACAATTGAGCCCAAAATTTCTGTTCTTAAGTGAGACATTTGTTACGTGAATTTTGCCTCACTTTATGACCTTTCTTGCCACAGTGGTTAAGTGAATCACGGCAGTTGATAAGTTAGTTAACCTGGCTGTTAAGTGAATCTGGCTTCCCCATTGATTTTTCTTGTCAAAAGGTTGCGAAAAGGGAATCACATAACCCTGGGATACAACAATGGTCATAGCAATAGCAATAAGACTTATATACCGCTTCACAGTGCTTTTACAGCCCTCTCTAAGCGGTTCACAGAGTCAGCATATTGCCCCCAACAATTTGAGACCTCATTTTACCGACCTCAGAAGGATGGTAGGCTGAGTCAACCTTGAGCCTGTGAGATTTGAACTGCCAAATTGCAGGCAGGCAGCAGGCAGCAGAAGTAGCCTGCAGTACTGCACTCTAACCACTGCGCCACCAGGGCTCAAAAGTAGACTCATAAGTATGAATCAGTTGTCAAGCAATTGAATTTTGATCACGTGATCATGGGGATGCCAGAAGGGGTTGTAGTTTGAAAAATGGTTATACGTCACTTTATATCACCGCCCTGAGTCCTTCGGGAGAAGGGCGGTATAGAAATTCAATAAAATAATAATAATAATAATAATAATAATAATAATAATAATAATAATAACGTTGTAACTTTGAACGGGTCATTAAATAAACTGTTATAAATCAAGGACTACCTGTATAAAAGTTTATTGCAAGCTTAAATTGTTAAGGGAATCTGGCTTCCTCATTGACTTTGCTCATTCAGAAGTTTGCAAGAGATAATCACACAACCTTGGGACATCACAACCATCATAAGTATGAACCAGTTGGCAAGCGTCTGAATTTTGATCACAGAATCACGGGAATGTTGCAACGGTTGTAAGGCTGAAAAATGGTCGTAACACACTTTTTTCAGTTGTAACTTTGAACAGCCATTAAGTGAATTGTCTTAACTCTAGGGCAGTGATGGCGAACCTTTTAGAGACCGAGTGCCCAAACTGCAACCCAAAAGCCACTTATTTATCGCAAAGTGCCAACACGGCAATTTAACCTGAATAATGAGGTTTTATTACCTAAAATAATGATGAGCAACGCAGAGTTCAGCTAATTGTTCTAAGAAAAATGTGATAAATGCACTTTTATGCCCCTTCCATTTTTTTCTGCTTTTGAAATATTATATTTAGCAACAATATCACTTCTCTTTCCCTCCCTCCCTCTCTTTCTCTCTCTTTCCCTTGCCCACTCTCTTTTCCCTCTCTCTCTTTCCCTCCCCCACTCTCTCTTTCCCCCCTCTCTCTTTCCCTCCCCCTCTCTTTCTCTCTTTCCCTCCCTCTCTCTCCCTTGCGGGAGAAACACGATAGAGCTGGGCTGGGGCAATGGCGCACATGCCCATAGAGAGGGCTCTGAGTGCCATCTCTGGCACGTGTACCAAATGTTCACCACCACTGGTCTAGGGCTACCTGTAGTATCTCAGTTTGCCCGTGCAACTTGTTGGATGTCTCCATGGTGATTTTTTCCCCCTCTTCAAAAGGCAACTGCACTGTTTTTGTTTTTGTTTTCCTTTGAGGAAGAAGAAGAAGAAAACTTTTTGCTTCTCATTCAAGAAGCTTCATCAGTTCTGATAGCGGGAGGATGGGAGGATAGGTTCTGACATTTGGGACTGGATGGTGGGGGAATGGAAGGAGAGGATCTGATAGGGTGGTGGTGGTGGGGAATGGAAAGATTGTATTTCTTTGCAGTCATCTGGTCGTTAGCACTCTTTCTGAGAGCTCTTGAGGCCACTTGGGGGGGGGGGGTCACCTCAAGTGGCTGCCCTCAGGGTCACCTGAATCAGAGTGAAATTGATTGTGGACTTTTCTTGGAACTCCTGTAAGGACTCTGTTGTAAACTGGAGATAGGTAGTGTGTTATTCCTCCCCCTCTGATGAGGGAAGGAATGTTCAGTTCTAACATAGGTGCATTCTTTTACCCCCCTTTCAAACCTGGGGTCCTCTCTATCCAAAATGTGAATTTTTCTCCTGGTTGTTGTTGGAGGTCAGAAAAGAAGCAAAGATGACTGCTAAATTCCCGATGCTTCGACATTCTGTACAGGCCATTTCTTTTTATATCCACAATTTGCTCTGCGCTTCTCACTGAACATTTTGCCTTCTAGGTATCAGTAACAAACAGTGCTATTAGTTAGGTATGGAATATGAATTCCAGGCTTCGCATATGCTAAATTGCTTAGGTGGTACTTAAGAATGTACGTTTCCCCCCATCTGTTACCATCATTTGGCACTTGGTACGGGAACAGTTCAGCATTGAACCATTACGCCACTGATTTTCTACATTTGGAGTGCCAGGTGGAATGAAACAATTCCTCAAAGGATGGGCACGAGTTGTTAAACGGCACTAAAAAATCCAGAAATGGTGGCAGCCTTTGTTTTTAAGGGACTTTGGTCTGTCATCAATCAGCTACTGAGAGCTCTCCATATGTCAACAAATTGATCTTGATCTTTATGGAAATCTATTTGGAGACCCTGCTGTATGATTATCTGCCTTCCAGTCTGATAAATGGAGTGCATTTCTTATAATTAGGCAGACTTTTTTTTTCGTGTCTGCACCATTTATCCCATGAGGACATATGTCTGTTTCCGTAGGCCAACTTGACACTCTGCGTCTGACTATTTTCCATTTTGTACAGTGCGCGTTGCGCTGTTCTCGTGAAAGACACAACGGACAACCCCCCCCCCATTCTTTCCTTTTTATTCAAATGGGCATTTGTGAGTCCTTACTTTTCTGAGATCTATTTGACCCTTTAATATTGACTATTACATCGATTGTACTAATCAATAGGCTATTGATTGTTAATAGTAAAGGATAGTAATTACAAATTTTGTATTAGACCTCAGAATTTTTCGGGGAGGCTTAAACTGTTGGATTACATCAGTTTGTGTCAAGTCTTTGATTGAGTAGTATGAAAAAATGAAGGAGAAAGTGAATCAATTTAAGTCTAAGGGCATTTTGATAAGCAGAGAGTAACCTCTCTAGACTGTTTGTCTGGTGTCTGCCACATTCTGAGATCAGAACTACGGAATTTTGTAGATCAGGGGTGTCAAACACGCATCATCATGTTGTCATCACGAGATGTATCACTATTTTTTCCCCTTCGCTAAAACGGGGTGGTGTGGTGGCCACTGTGTGACGCATCTGGCCCACAGGCTGCGAGTTTGATACTCCTGCTGTAGATCTTTGGACATTATTGAATTATATCATTCAGGATCCAATATCAATGTTCAGGGCAGCAAAACCTCCTAAAAAATACAATTCAGCTCTATCTGGAGCAATTTTGCCCACCTGATTTAAATGGCATCATTCCAAGTAGCAAAGCCCTTTTAAATAAGCTTTACTTAACAGAATAACAGAGTTGGGAGGGGACTTGGAGGTCTTCTACTATAACCCCCTACTCAAGCAGGAGACCCTATACATTTCAGACAAATCATTGTCCAATCTCTTCTTAAAAACCTCCAGTGTTCATAACTTCTGGAGGCCAGTTGTTCCACTGGTTAATTGTTCTCACTGTCAGGAAATTTCTGCTTAGTTCTAGGTTGCTTGTTTCCTTGATTAGTTTCCATCCATTACTTTTTGTCCTGCCTTCAGATGCTTTGGAGAATAGCTTGACTCACTCTTCTTTGTGGCAACACCTCAAAGATTGTAACACTATCATGTCATGTCTAGTCCTTCATTTCAGTTGACTAGACAAACTCAATTCCTGCAGCCGTTCTTCATGTTTTATCCCCCAGTCCCTCATCATCTTTGTTGCTCTTCTCTGCACTCTTTCTAAACTCTCCCACACCACACAAATATGTATGCATGAATGAAGCCACAGAAAAGTTCTGAGATTTCCCACTTCAGATATGCCATATTTTTTGGAGTATAAGACACATCTTTTTTCCCCAAAAAAGAGGGTGAAAATCTGGGTGCATCTTATACTCCGAATGTAGCTCCACCCATTTCACGGAGGTTTCAGAGGCTGAAAAAAGCATCAGAAAGGAAGCTTCAGAAAAGAAGCCCACAAACAGAGCTTCGAAGGCTTTCAGAGGCAGAAAAAAAGGTTTTTTTCTGAAACAGAGTTTCAGAAGTTTCAGAGGCAGAAAATAAAGCAAAAAAAAATAAAGCAAGGCACAGAGCTCACAACTGTTACTAAAATTCACCTCTGGCAACAGCTGATTGGGGATATTCCGGGGGGCTGATCCACCCACTAATCAGCTTTTTTCTTATTTTCCTCCCCAAAAACTAAGGTGCGTCTTATACTCTGGTACGTCTTATACTCTGAAAAATATGGTAAATGATCGGGCTTCCCACCATGGTGCCTGATAACATATTAATTAAAGATTCGCCGGCATGTATTTTATGCATCTTTCTCTCCTCCTCCCCTCATTATGTCTTCCATATATAATTTCTGTGTGTATTTGTGTCTTAGTTAATGCACAGAACTTCTTGTATTAAACCAGGGAGCTGCAATAGTTTCATTAGCGTAGCATCCTAATCGTCTCAGGCTGTCTAAAGGCTAAACCGCAATAAACAAGCAAGTTAGCACAGATTGAAAGAGAAAATTTTTTTATGGAATGGGTTGGAGAAGCATCACATGAACAGTAGCTGACCTTACAGTTCATTTTCCTTTTATATTAAGAACTGTCATGTCATTTCATTTCATCTTTGGCTGCGATGAGTTTTCCTCTTGTGCTCCGGGTTCCCATCTTTTCATTAGTTTTTTTAATTTTACAAACTCACATTCCGGACTAACATTCAGATTACAAGTGACTGTTGTGTGACAGTGTGTCTCAGAAAGAAAAAAAGAAAGAAAGAAAGAAAATAACTGTAAATCAAGTTAAAAATAACTCGTAGATCAAGGGCTTTCAAACATTTTCAGGCCACGGAACAGGCTCATTAAAAAATAGTAATAATAAATTCCTAGAACCTCCTAATCAAGAGGCAAAGACCTGGAAATGGAAAATTGGCTGCATTTCAATGATTGTGTGTTTTATGTCCCTTAAGTCTCTTATACAACCCTATGAAATTCTCACGGGGCTGTGTGGAACCCAATTTGAAAACCTTGTGGTAGGTGAACATATATGCATAGGGGCAAGTTTGCATGAAACATATTTAGCAATAGCACTAGCAATAGCACTTAGACTTATATACCGCTTTACAGTGCTTTACAGACCTCTCTAAGCAGTCTTTACAGAGTCAGCCTATTGCCCCCAACAATCTGGGTCCTCGTTTTACCCACCTCGGAAGGATGGAAGGCTGAGTCAACCTTGAGCCTGGTGGGATTTGAACTGCCAAATTGCAGGCAGCCGGCAGTCAGCAGAAATAGCCTGCAGTACTGTACTCTAACCACTGTGCCACCGAAGCTCATTTAGCAAACCCAGTTGTCTCTATTTGTGGTTTCCTGTCATGCTTCTCCTGAGCTATGGACAGTTACATATTATTACAGCTCATTTACCCTTTTTAATTCAGCCATTTCAATACAAGATTCTTGAACACCCTAATCCTGATCAGCAAAGGCATCAGGTTAAAAACCAGAAGACCCTGAATTCTAGTTCTGCTTTGGGTGCCGGGTAATCTTGAGCCAGGCATTCTCTCTTGGCCCTTGTCGGGAAGCAATGGCAAACCACTTCTGAAAAATCTTGCCAAGAAAACTACAGAGAGCAGTCTCTGAGGATCAGTCATAATTGAACAGAGGATACATAAATAAATAACTCTATCTGGCCTGGCTTACACTGGATATTTTGATACAATTTTTTTTTGCAAGCTCAAAATCCTACTCAGTAAAATCAGATTCATTCAAATGGGTTTGATGGTATCCAAACTTGCAGAATAACCAATGGAATTAGAACAGTGGTGGGTTTTAAATATTGTTACCACTGGTTCACCCCGTGTGTGCGTGCTCGCTTTGCACACATACTTACCTTCCGTGCATGCGCCTGGTCTTCTGTGCATGCACTTTGCATGCGCCCGACCTCAAAAATGTGGCTAAATAGGATGACATAGGGCCAGGGCGAGTGGGCAGGCCCACTTGCGATCTCTTCTACCAGTTCCAGCGAATTGGACCGAACTGGCTGAATACCACCTCTGAATTAGAATGAGGCTGGATGTTCTGTTGCTTGTGTTTCAGGATGAAATATCAATAATTTTGATCCTGGATCTAATCTATTAGGTAAAGGTAAAAGCTTCCCCTGTCTGGTCATATCTAAGTCCATAGTGTGGTGCTCCTCTCCTTTTCTTAGCTGAGGGAGACAGTGTTGTATGAAGACGCTTCCATGGCCATGTGGCTGGTATGACTGTTCACCAAGGTGCATGGAACACAGTTACCCTCCCACAGAAGTGGTACCTATTTATGTCCTCACATCAGGGGTGGGTTCTAAATTTTTTTACTACTGGTTCTGTGGGCGTGGCTTATTTTGTGGGTGTGGCTTGGAGGTCATGTGACTAGGTGGGCATGGCTAGCTGGTCAGTCATTTCTGGAAGGTCCTCGCACTTACAACCAGTCCTCCCACTTACGACCCGACTTTTTGTTTGTTTTTAACACTGATCAGCTGTAGGACGGCCCTTTGAAGCCCCGCAGCAAGAGTTTAAACAGTTTTTTTTCCCTCTAGTCATCAGCTGGGACTCAGGAGGCAGCAATAGATTGGGGGTGGGACCAAATAAAAGGTAAGAATAATGTGGGGGGTGGGGGGCAGGGGGGTGGGGGGGAGAACCGGTTCGATGACGTCATATCATCACCGCTACCGGCTCGGCCGAACCGGACCAAACCGGAAGGAACCCACCACTGCCTCACATCTGCATGCTTTCAAACTTCTATGTGGGGAGGAGCTGAGACAAGTAACAGGAGTTTACTCAGGTCTTGAACCTGGGGCTGTCAGCTTTGCAGCTGACAAGTTCAGTGTCTTTAACCACTAAGTCATCTCTCTCTCTCACACACACACACACACATACATACACACACAAAATCTATTAGGTAGAGCACCCTATTAAGAGGAATCTCTATATTCTATAAATTAGTATACAAGAAGAAGGAAGTCTTTCTTTTTTTTAAAAAAAAAAAAAATCTCTTTCTCTATTGAACTCAGGCAGCCAGAGCTTTAAAAACCACAAAACTATACTCTTCCATTTTTCACTGAAGATGTAAGAATGTGGTTCCAAACTTATTTATTTGCAAATTAATCCCATTGAAGTCAACGAATCTTATTTCTGTTTGATGTTGATAGGATTCCTCTAAAATAGTGATTAATCCATCCTTTTTATAAAAAAAAAAGAGAGAGAGAGACAGAGAAGAATAAACTAAAAATTTTGTGCAGAAGCATGTCTGATCCATTGGGTATGAATGGATAATTTCTCTTCTGGCACAGAGATACTAAACTCTATTTTCTTTGTAGAAATGTTGCTAAAATGCTCAAGTTTGTCCCATTCCTGGTTATAATACTGATGGGTGCAAATTTTATTACATATAAAATTTCTCTCTTTTGTTACATTTTTCGTTTATCATAATCTGAATTGTATTTTTTTTTATGGTGATGATGATAATCTTATTGTAGTCTGGCCAAAGACGGTAATAAAAAAAAAAAATGTTTGTTGCTTTTCATAAGAATGGAATACCCTGAAAATTTATTACTTTCTCCATTCTTGGATGTGGAAAACACAGTCAAATATAGTTTCCTGTTTTTATCCCAAAGTAGATATTTCAGGAGGGACAGCTTTATGCCCAAGCAATATCCATTGCAGGGTTGAGTTCTCCTATCTTTTGATGTGCTATTACGGTACTATTTCAATTTCCTCTGCAGTAATACATGTAGTTCTCCACTTACAACAGCTCATTTAGTGACCGTTCAAAGTTACAACGGCATTGAAAAAAGTGACTTATGATTTTTTTTACACTTAGTAAAAAAAAAAAAAAATTGCCACCAACCTGCCTTCCATTGAGGACCAGTATACTGCACAAGTCAAAAAGAGGGCTGTGAAAATATTTACAGACTCCTCGCGTCCTGGACATAAACTGTTTCAACTCCTACCCTCAAAACGACGCTATAGAGCACTGCACACCAGAACAACTAGACACAAGGACAGTTTTTTCCCGAACGCCATCACTCTGCTAAACAAATAATCCCCTCAATACTGTCAAACTAGTTATTAAGTCTGCATTACTTTTAATCTTCTCACCCATCTCCTCCCACTTATTTATTTTTTTTTTAATTTGATTTATATGCCGCCCTTCTCCGGAGACTCAGGGCGGCTTACAATGCATTAAGCAATAGCCTTCATTCTTTTGTATGTTTTATACAAAGTCAGCTTATTGCCCCCACAAACTGGGTCCTCATTTCACCTACCTTAGAAAGGATGGAAGGCTGAGTCAACCTTGAGCCTTGGAGAGATTCGAACCAGCAGAAATTGCAGGCAGCTGTATTAATTACAGGGTGCACTAAACCCCTGTACTATCAAGGCTCTTATGACTTATGACTGTAACCTTGTTGCTTGTATCCCTAAGATTTATATTGACTGTTTCCCTATGATTATCATTAAGTGTTGTACTTTATGATTCTTGATGAACGTATCTTTTCTTTTATGTACACCGAGAGCGTATGCACTAAGACAAATTCCTTGTGTGTCCAATCACACTTGACCAGTAAAGAATTCTCTTCTCTTCTCTTCTCTTCTCTTCTCTTCTCTTCTCTTCTCTTCTATTCTATTCTATTCTATTCTATTCTATTCTTACAATCATTGCAGCATCCCCATGGTCACGTGATGAAAATTCAGACTGCTTGGCAACTGGTTCATACTTATGACGGTTGCAGTGTCCCGGAGTCATCCGATCCCCTTTTGCGACCTTCTAATCAGAAAGGTTAATGGGGAAGCCAGATTCACTTAACAACTTTGTTACTAACTTAACAGCCGCAGTGATTCACTTAACAGCTGTGGTCAGGAAGGCGGCAAAATGGGTCAAAACTCACTTAACAAATGTCTCACTTAACAACAGAAATGTTGGGCCCAATTGTGGTCGTAAATTGAGGATGACCTGTCTTTCCTCCACTGTTCTTCATTTCTTCCAATAGGATCATTTACAAAATTAATCCCGGCCAATCAAACCTCATGTTGTGAATGGAATGCTATGCAGGTGGTCCTCACTTACTGACTGCCTTGTTTAGTGATGGTTCAAAGTTACAATAGTGTAAATATAAAACAGTATTGCACTCAATCCATGCATCGACACCCATTGCAACATCCTGGAGAGTCACATGTTTGCCATTCATAGGTTTGTATCTAGCACCCCTTTTAAGCCATTGTAGGGTTCCATAGTCTCTCACCGCCATATAATAGCTGCGGTGGCACAGTGGTTAGAGTGCAGGTTACTTCTGCTGATTACTTGTTCTGCCCCAGCTACGGACCCCAAAGAACGCAGCACACACAAAGTCTGTACAAACCTTATTTTACTAAATTAAATCAGTCTTTTTCAAACAAAGGCTGTTAATTAACTTTCTTAACAGCCTACAAGAATCCAAAGAATAAATAATCGTAATCTTACTAGGATTGGCAGAAAGCCCAGAAGCAATTTGCAAGACACTGATAAAAGAACTAAGATCCAGACGCGAAGGAGAGTGAACGAAGTTGTTCCCTGCAAATTGCCTCAGTCGTCGTCCTTCCTTAAATAGGCTAAGGGAGTGGCCAATTAGCCCCAAGCCTTACTCTCGAGGAGACCTCCTCCTGAGGAGCCACTCCTGCCTTTTGGCAGCTCTGCACGTCCGTGCATCGAGAAGAGGCTCCTCCTCTTCTTCCTCTTCAGCCATGGAAGCTTCCGGAGGTTCTGAAGGCCCTGGCTGAATCCCCGCCTCTGGCCCCACATCTTCTCCAACCTCCTCATTGTCTGACTCGAGTGCCAGCTGCACAGGCTGCTGGCGCAGCACCACACCAACCTCCTCGCTGTCGGAATCAGCTACTAGCTGCACAGGCCGCTGACGGACGACAACACTACTGGCTGCCAGCAGTTTGGCAGATCAAATCTCACCAATTAAGTTGACTCAGCCTTCCATCCTTCCGAGGTGCGTAAAATGAGGACCCAGATTGTTGGGGGCAATAGGCTGACTCTGTAAACTGCTTCGAGAGGGCTGTAAAAGCACTGTGAAGCGTTATACAAGTCTAAGTGCTATTGCTGTTCTCATGCTTGACAACCAACTTGCAACAAGCAGATTTAATAGGGAAGGTGAAGTAAAATTGTAAGTCATGTGATGTTTCAGTTGATGACCAAGTAGAAAGTGAGGTCACAAGGCCATTGTGCTGGTGTGATTTTCCGCTTAGCGACTGCAGCACTTCCCAATTAAGTTGCCGATCCCCGATTGTGGTCGCTAAGAGAGGACTACCTGTACAAGGAACTCAGTTGGAGGTATTACTGAGGGCAAATTCAGAGAAAGCAAGAATGTGAATGCCTCAAATATGTAAATATTTCCACAAGAAGTGCTGGGGAAAAAAATATATTCCTCCTGCCTCAAAACTGTCGGCAAGTTTTTGCTGTTACTTTTGGCTCAGCAATCCGGCTGGCTAAATTTGCTTTACGCCAGATGCTTCAATTCAAGGGTATAAATTTACATGGTTAACATATTGAAGGAAGTGCTTAAATATGCTTAAATTAAGGTTTTTTTTATTTTTTTGGTAAACATTCACAAGAAAGAATGTGCCTTTTTGCATTGCTGCATCTAAAGATTTCAAAGCAAGGATTTGCACTTTGGGGTTTTAATCCCAACCTTCTCCAACCATCTCAAACCATAGAGAAAATTTCAGCCGTCCCGACTCTGCTGGTCCCCGTATCATTCCCACAACCCTCCGGAAAATAAATCTAGGAATGCATAAAATAAAACACATTGTGATTCTTGATTGCAGAATAGAATAACAGAGTTGGAAGGGACCTTGGAGGTCTTCTAGTCCAACCCCCTGCTTAGGCAGGAAACTCTACACCACTACAGACCAATGGTTATAGTAGAAATATTGTTCCCTACATCCTGACACAATTGGCAGAGCCTGTAGAGGTGAGGAGTCAAAAAAAGGAAGATTGCAGACTTCCGGTTGGCGCCACGGCGATTCAGTCAGGGAATTAGCGGGGCTCCTTGGAGCCCCACGAAAACCCCATCTGTCAAGCCGCCACCAGCAAGTCTGTGGACCTACCCTGTCCTGTAGGGACAGGGTTAGAGAGGGACCCCTCAGACGGCCGAGAGGAATGGGCAGGTTCTTCGGGGCAGGAGGATCGCCGTCTGCGCCGGCGGCAGTGGATATAGCAGCCATGGCGGCTGTCCCGAGACCGCGGCAACTGGAACAAAAGGATGTGCAGGAGGAGAAGCAGAGAGCGGAGCAGGGAGTTTGAAAGCTGGGTGAGTGGACTTCTGCCCAAGCGGGAACTGCCCGTAAATCCTGGATTACAATAAGTGTGCCCCAGCCTTAACAGCGGCTGATAACTATTGGGGCAAAAAGACTCAAATAAATGCTGGAAGGAAAAGACCTGTTGATGGATAGCGTTAATTACTGACTTCTTGGAAAGGATCTCACTATAGATCTGGGATTTTTTTCTTCTTTTTTTTTTGTGGCTAAATGAGAATAGATTATGTTTGAGAGAGAGGAAAGAGAAGAGGAAATAAATACACTTTTAAAAGCAAAAAAAGATTGCAGTTGTGGTAACATCATCAGAGGCCTTCATTGCGTGTACAGGTAGTCCTCAACTTACGACCATTTGTTCAGTGACCATTTGAAGTTACAATGGCGCTGAAATAAGTGACTCATGACTATCCTCACATCTGTCACCATTGCAGCATCCCCATAGTCACGTGATCAAACTTTGGATGCTTGGCAACTGGTTCATATTTATGACGGTTGCAGTGTCCCGGGGTCATGTGATTTACCTTTTGCAAGTTTCTGACGAGCAAAATCAATGGGAAGATCAAATTCACTGTACAACTGTATTACTAACTTCACAACTGCAGTTTTTCACTTAACAACTGTGGCAAGAGAGGCCATAAAATGGGCAAAACTCACTTAGCAACAATCTTGCTTAGCAACAAAAATCTGGGACTCAGTTATGGCCATAAGTCGGGGACTACCTGTGTGAACATCACATAGTGTCCAAAAGGACAGGCCTTTGACTACAATGTTACAATTGTATGCCAACTGGTATCATATATAAATTTAACAAATAAGTGTATAAATCTTAACTTTTCTTACTTTCCCTACACGGATTCCACACTAGTTATTTTATTTATTTAGTTAGTTAGTTAGTTTGTTCATTTATTTTATTATTTTATTTTATTTTATTTTATTTTATTTTATTTTATTTTATTTTATTTTATTTTATTTTATTTTATTTTATTTTATTTTATTTGTCAAGCATATATAAGATAACAGGTAAAAGTTTCAACATAATTTGAATACATGAAAAGAGTAAGAGTAAAAAGGAACATTAGGACAGGGATAGTAGGCACGCTGGTGCGCTTATGCACGCCCCTTACAGACCGCTTAGGAATGGGGTGAGGTCAACAGTAGACAGTCTAAGGTTAAAGTTTGGGGAGTTTGGGGAAGAAACCACAGAGTCAGGTAGTGCATTCCAGGCATTTTAACAGATTAACAGAGTTGGAAGGGACCTTAGAGGTCATCTAGTCCAACCCCCCGCTCAAGAAGGAGACCCTATACCATTTCTGACAAATGCACTCTTGGAAAGAGTGCAGAGAAGAGCAAGAAAGACTATTAAGAGGCTGGAGGCTAAAACAAATGAAGAATGATTGCAGGAATTGGGTATGTCTAATCTAACAAAAAGAAGGACTAGGAGAGTTAAATGTTAGCAGATGGAATAAGGAGTCAACCTATTTTTCCAAAGCATCAGAAGGGAATACAAGAAACAATGGATGGAAACTAATCAAGGAGAGAATCAACCTAGAACTAAGGAAAAAAATTCTAAGGGTGAGAACAATTAACCAGTAGAATGGCTTGTCTTCAGAAGTTATGGGTGCTCCATCACTGGAGGCTTTTAAGAAGAGACTGAACAGCCTTTGTCTGAAATGGTATAGGGTCTCCTGATCAACCAGGGGGTAGGACTAGAAGACCTCCAAGGTCCCTTCCAACTCTGTTATTCAATGTTATTCTCTGCCCCACTTGAATAAATTGAGCCATGTTCATTCTCAGTCCTATGTATTAGAAGTGGGCCTCGAAACAGTGTCCACCGGGTAGGCTTAGCATCCATTTTTTTTCCTTCAAGGTAAAGTTGGCTGTACAGAATGAAGTCTCAGGCTGACATGGAGGAAAATTGTTTGCTTATACAATAATAAGAAGCAATCCCTTGACACTGAAAGCTGCCAATAAAAATGCATTTGCTGTTTCTCTTGACACTTAGCACAATATTATGAACGGAAATCTTAGCTTTGGCATAGCGACGAAACCTGTGATGTGCCTTCTTGGATGTAGCACATAGGAGAGGATGAAGGGAAAATAAAAACTGCCAGAGAGGAAATATGTGTGTATATACACATTTAAAGTCAGTGATTGGCTTACAGGGACGGTAGATCCACTGATGGGAGCTGCAGTCTTGCTGATAAAATAATAATACTAATAATGGATTTCCCGTAGCAGTGGCAATCGTGATAGGAACTAATTGGCCTGCTGACAATCCTGCATTCCTTTTAGGATCGTTATTGAAGAGCCAATGAGCCTGAGCTGTCTCCCCCATACGGAGGTTGCAATTAAGATGCAATTAATCGGACACCTGATTAGCACAGTCAGAAGAAATGTCTGATAACCCTCCCTTCTCCCAGTCTGATGTATCTGCTTCATTTCTTTACTGTTAGATTATAGAACCAAAACTTTCAAATTATCTGAAAGCTCTGACAGTTTAATAGAATGTATGAATGACCTTGGGGAAAAGAGGAGGACAGGTTGCCTGGGAAAATAGAATAGAATAGAATAGAATAGAATAGAATAGAATAGAATAGAATAGAAGGAGAGGAGAGGAGAGGAGAGGAGAGGAGAGGAGAGGAGAGGAGAGGAGAGGAGAGGAGAGGAGAGAATAGAGAATAGAGAATAGAGAACAGACCTTGGAGGTCTTCTAGTCCAATTTATAATGGTTTGTCCAACCAGATGGTTCAGACTGGATTTACAATAGAATAACAGAGTTGGAAGGGACCTTGAAGGTCTTCTAGTCCAACCCCCTGCTTAGGCAGGCAACCCTACACCATTTCAGACAAATGGTTATCCAATCTCTTTTTAAAAACTTCCAGTGTTGGAGCATTCACAACTACTAGAGGCAAGTTGTTCCATTGATTAATTGTTCTGTCAGGGAATTTCTCCTTAGTTCTAAGTTGCTTCTCTCCTTGATTATTTTCTACCCCTTGCTTCTTGTCTTGCCCTCGGGTGTTTTGGAGAATAGGTTGACTCCCTCTTCTTCTTTGTGGCAGCCCCTGAGATATTGGAAGACTGCTATCATGTCTCCCCTAGTCCTTCTTTTCTTTAAACGAGACATACCCAGTTCCAGCAACCGTTCTTCATATGTTTTAGCCTCCAGTCTCCTATATAAGATAAGAGAGGCAGGAGCCCAAAGTCGCATAACAGAGAGAAAAAAACTAGAAAAGACCTGCCCAAATATACTTACCACCACAATGGAGCCCAAAGTTTTGGTTGTTAAGTGAGACATTTGTTCAATGAATTTTGCAAGCTTTCGTACCCCAGTTGTTAAGTGAATGGAGCTATGTTAAATAAGACCTTATTTTTGTGATTGGCAGCCTTCCTGGTTTTTCCCTTCCCGAAAACATTAGCCTGACACTTAGCAGGTTCAAAGATCACACTAGTTTTCCTGGTGTTCTGTTGGAATATCATTGCTGGTCATTCCCAGTAAAGTAAGTTAAAATGGACTTCCCCGCTGGCACGCATGTAAAAGAACACACTGCCTTTTGCTGAGAATAGAACAACTGTCCTTTTCTTCTTGTAAATGGCTTGGTGGCCAAATGTCAAATGCATTGTTAAGGGAATAATAGATGACAAATGCTGGACTTGTATTGGGGGGGAGGAGGAAATCAAAAGAAAAGAGGGAGGCCGGTTTTACCAAGGCTTCACACAGAGACAAGCTACGGTGAATGTATTTCTCAATGTGTTAGGCCTAATAAGAGTATTTAGTTATTTATACATAAGAGCTGAAAATGGTTCACAGAAAAAAAAGAGAGGAGGGGAGGGTAGAACGGGAAGTGTAATTACCATAATTTTTTCTCCCAGCTTTCTTTACACAATAGCGAAAAAGAGAAAGAGAAAGGATTTAGAAAGACCTGAGAGATGAGGGGGGTGGGGGGTGGAATTGAATCCGTTTTAGCTAAAATTGATAGTTCTTTTTATTTATTTATTTTTTTCTTTGTAGGGAGAAGGGAGGGTGGGGGAAGCGCCATGATTTAATGTTTAGGTTTGCAAACTCTTCTTGCTGCCAGAGCTAATGCATTCACTGGAAGAGGAAGACTTAGATTCAAATGAATGAGAACACCCAAGCTGGCGCTCAAATTTTTAAGCTGTGTTTCCTTGGAGTTCCTTTGATCGTTAGCTCTATGCGTGTTACAGGGTTATTGCAAGGAAACAAATATGTTAGCCCCGTGTATCTCAGTTGGGAAATTGAGTTCCCGTCAATTCCCCCTATGCATGTAGATCTCTTATCTCAATGCACAGGGTTAAAATAGCAATTTCCTGGGACGTGGTGGTGAATATGAAACAGCCTGTTCTTCTTTGCAAGTAAGACAGGAAAGGTTTGTAGCAGAACCACCAAAAAAAAAAAAAGCCTTTTTTATTTTTTTTATTTTTTTTTAGAAAACCCAAAATATAGGAATGTTCAGTGCAGCTTCTCAGTCCAAAGCCTGGAGAGCAGTCGGTGTTTACTGAAAACCTAATAATGCTAGAAATAAGAGCAAGTACAAAGATGATAAAAATCCAGCAAGCTTTGAATTAGGCAATGCTTGAAAAGGCGTCGACAGATAAAACATATTTGTGTATGGAATTGAACAGACACCGATTCAAAGCCAGATGAATCTTCCTGAGGAAATAATTTCATCAGAGCCATCGGTATATTAAAAAAAAAAAAAAGAAAGAAATCCCTTTCCATACACAATTGTACTTATCTCTGAACATGGGGATAATTTTGAAAAGGCCTCTGATACTGGATGTTAATAACAGAGCAAGTTATTGTAGGATGACTATTTTAAATATCTAAAGCTCAAGGGTTTTTTTTTTTTTTTTTAAGCTATGTAGAGCCAGTGTTGTGTAGTGGTTAAGGTGCTGGCCTACAAACCAGGAGATTGTGAATACTAGTTCCGTTTTAGTCATGAAAGCTGGTTGGGCCAATCACCAGGAGATGATGAATTCCAGCGTCGCCCATGAAAGCCAGTTGGGTCAATCGCCAGGAGACAGAGAGTTCTAGTCCCGCCTTAGGCATGAAAGCCCACAAGGTGATTTTAGGCCAGTTACTCTTTTTTCAGCCCAATTTACCTCACAGGGTTGTGGTTGTGAAGAAAATATGAGGAGAAGGGAATATTCACCATCTTGAGTTACTTATAAAGTAATAAAGGTGGGATGAAAATCTCATCTTAATCTAATATGCATGAGTATATAGTTGTAATTGAGACAGCTGCTCCTTAAAAAGATCCAGTTTTTTAAAAAGCTTCCATTGAAGTAAGGATATAAAACAGGTTACAAGTGGCCATTATCAGGGAAAAATAGAACCAACTGTTGACCTGAACAACATAGTTAAGTTACAAACTGAGAACCAGGAATCAATCTAGAAGGTCCCATTGAACAACTATCCCTGAAAACCTTCCTTTACAGATATGATCCTAGAAAAATGGAAAATGTTCATATTTCTTCCAGTCTAAGAAGAATTGATGACCTCTCATAGCAGTAGCACATAGACTTATATACCTCTTCAAGGTGCTTTACAGCCCTCTATAAGCGGTTTACAGAGTCAGCATATTGCCCCAAACCATCTGAGTCCTCATTTTACTGGCCTTGGAAGGATGGAAGGCTGAATCAACCTTGAGCCACTCAGGATCAAACTCCTAGAGGGAGCAGTGAGTTAACCTGCAATACTTCATTCTAACCACTGTGCCACCACGTCTCTGTAACCCTAATAATGGTAATAGGTTCCTTGGCTGCAATTTCAAAACATCTGGAACACCATTTGAACACCATTAAAATGTCCTTTTTACAATCCTGTAATCCCTTAATTTGGGGTAGAGTCAAGGTGATGGGATGGCACTGAGTCAGGGGTGAAATCCAGCCGTTTCTGACAGGTTCTGGAGAACCGGTAGCAGAAATTTTGAGTAGTTCGGAGAACTGGCAAATACCACCTCTGTCTGGCCTCAAAGTGGGGTAGGAATGGAGATTTTGCAATATCCTTCCCCCCAGGAGTGGGGAGGGAATGGGGATTTTGCAGTATCCTTCCCCTGCCACGCCCACCAAGCCATGCCCACAAGCCACACCACACCCACCAAGCCACGCGCACAGAACCGGTAGCAAAAAAAAAAAAAAATTGGATTTCACTACTTACTGGCCAGATACCCTTCCTGATGCCCTGCAAAGTTCACAGCAGATATTTTTTCTTTCTGATAGAAGCCTCTGCTGCTATCAGGATTGAATTATCAACCTTCCGAGTGAGAGGCAAGCATCTTCACCACTAAGCCACCACACCTCTTACTATTTGAACACCATTAGCATTATCAAAATCCCCATCAGTCAATTGCAAAAGGCAGCTTGGAGCAGCTGACAGCTATCCTGCTGGCAGCAGTTTTCTACAGCTTCAACTCCAAGTTGCAATTCCTGAAGATGTGAAGAATTGACTCTTAAATTCTACTGAACTCCAATGATAGCGGTGTTCCAATATTTGAGGGGCTGACACAAAGAAAAGGGGGTCAACCTATTTTCCAAAGCACCTGAAGGCAAGAGAAGAAACAATGGATGGAAACTAATCAAGGAGAGAAGCAACCTGGAACTAAGGATAAATTTCCTAACAGTGAAAACAATTAACCAGTGGAATTGCTTGCCTTCAGAAGCTGTGGGTGCTCCATCACTGGAGGCTTTTAAGAAGAGACCAGACAGCCACTTGTCTGGAATAGTATAGTTTCCTGCTTGAACCCGGGGTTGGACTAACAGACCCCCAAGGTCCCTTCCAATTCTATTATTCTGCAATTCTGTTTGCATGTATACATTTAACACTATTAAACAACAGCATCTGGGAGACATGATAGCAGTGTTCCAATATCTCAGGGACTGCCACAAAGAAGAGGGAGTCAAGCTATTCTCCAAAGCACCTGAGAGGAAGACAAGAAGCAATGGGTGGAAATGGATCAAAGAAAGAAGCAACTTAGAACTCAGGAGAAATTTCCTGGCAGTTAGAACAATTCATCAGTGGAACCACTTGCCTCCAGAAGTTGTGAATGCTCCAACACTGGAAGTTTTTAAGAAGATGTTGGATAACCATTTGTCTGAAGTGGTGTAGAGTTTCCTGCCTAAGTAGGGGGTTGGACTAGATGACCCCCAAGGTCATCTAGTCTATTCTATTCTATTCTACCTGTCTACCCAAGGTCCTTGGAAAGGACTCAATAGGTGGATTGAAATGCCAGATCCATCAGAGTGACTATATGCCCTACAATAATAACAATGATAACGCAAGACGAGTTGACCATTGAGCTCAATTCAGAAGTATTTTTATCTTTTTGAATGTCAACCTGTTAATAATATTTGATGACAGTCTTATTTGAATGAGAGGAGACAGAGGAGACAGAGGCATAATTGAACTTCGGTCAACTTGAAAAATTGTTTAGAAGGGAAAGGAAACATTGGGGCGGTGTCCGTGTGTGTCACATTTTATTATTGATAAAGTAGGAAAGGAGCCGATGGCCCTCCCTCAAAATAAGATTTATTTGGATCTGCCTGTACCTGTCTCATTTATTTTCTGTTATAATACCCCTCATTATATTAGAATTTAGCCATCAGCAAGCTTTTCAAATTGGTGACCAAGAATTGTGTAGGGGCAGCACTAAAAAAAAAAAAAAAAAAAAAAAACCAACAATGAAACGAATAAGGTAAGGCAATCACTGGCAGTCATTCTAAACAAGCAATTTATCCTGTAGGCAGTAGAAATCAGGAGTTTGAAAAAGTGCATTGAAATGGGAGGGGGGGAAAATGACACAAAGTCAGAACAAAACACACACAATGCGAATCAAAAAGAAATAATTGGACCGGCTGTTAAAATTGCATGTTTTCTTTACTTTTGTCAGTGTACGATAAGTGGCAGGTATTTATTTGAAACTTTAATCATAAGGGATTGTCAAGAGAAACCAGGAAGAAATACAGCTTTGATGATTGTTTATAATTGTCAGAGGGTAGATGTGTGTAAAAGGGAACGCTTTAGATGTGAGTGGGGTTTTTTTTTTCCCCCTCTTTAAAAGCCAACAGGATAAAAGCAATAATAACACTGGATATAGACAAACAGACAAGATATTATTTTTATTGGATTGAAGGTGAAAAAGTGGCATTAGCCAGGATTCGTGGAGATTATATAGTGGAAAGTAAATTCTTTATGGGTCGGTAATGGTGCTCTTTGCCTTACTTGAGTTAGCCAAAATGACTCCCTATTGACTCCCTATTTTTGATAAAATGCATTGGCGAAAAAATGCAGAGTCGGTAAGGCTGTACTTTCCTCATTTCCCTTGGAAGGAGATCTATTATATGATAATTTTGTTAATTCAGTTCCACATCAGAGTTGGAGGAAAGCTGAAATTACGTGATGGGATTTTCTCTTATTAAGTCAAGCATTCTCAGGAATGGGCACAATCCAGAGAGAGAAACCATTAACAGACCAGATAGGGTTTAATTCTGTTTAAACAGAGTCAGTTCTTGAACTTAATGTTCCCCTAAAACTGATCTAGTTTGTCATAAAGGTAAAGGTAAAGGTTCCCCCACGCACATTATGTGCTAGTCGTTCCCAACTCTAGGGGGCGGTGTTTTTTTTTTATTTGATTTATATGCCACCCTTCTCCGGAGACTCAGGGCGGCTTACAATGCGTTAAGCAATAGCCTTCATACTTTTGTATATTTATACAAAGTCAGCTTATTGCCCCCACAAACTGGGTCCTCATTTCACCTACCTTAGAAAGGATGGAAGGCTGAGTCAACCTTGAGCCTTGGAGAGATTCGAACCAGCAGTAAATTGCAGGCAGCTGTGTTAATAAGAGGGTGCGTAGACCATTGTACTATCAAGGCTCCTTCATCTCTGTTTCAAAGCCGAGGAGCCAGTGCTGTCCAAAGAAGTCTCCATGGTCATGTGGCTGGCATGACTAAATGCCAAAAGTGCACGGAACACTGTTTCCTTCCCACCCAAGATGGTCCCTATTTTTCTACTTTGCATTTTTTACGTGCTTTTGAACTGCTAGGTTGGCAGAAGCTGGGACAAGTAACGGGAGCTCACCCCATTACGCGGCACTAGGATTCGAACTGCTGAACTGCCGACCTTTCGCTTGACAAGCTTAGCATCTTAGCCACTGAGCCACTGCATTTGTCATAGGGCTGCAGTAATCTGGAGTGTTAGACTTTGAAACATCATGACATGATTACGAAGGTTTAAAGTGTCTATTTCTGCAGTGCTTTGTAGTTCTTTGGACTTTTGCAATCCAGATGGTTTATTTTTAGAGTTAACATAGCATTAAAAGTAAGTTCCCTGATTTGGGCAGGATCATCCTTGCAGTTAGTACGGGAAGGAGGAAGAATTTTTGTTTACTGAGAAAATAATAGCAGTAGCATTTAGACTTATATACCGCTTCACAGTCCTTTACAGCCCTCTCTAAGATGATTTACAAAGTCAGCATGTTTCCCCCAACAATCTGGGTCCCCATTTTACCGACCTCGGAAGGTTGGAAGGCTGAGTCAATCTTGAGCCTGGTGAGATTTGAACTTCCAAATTGCAGGCAGCCGGCAGTCAGTAGTAGCCTGCAATACTGCATTCTAACCACTGTGCCACTGCGGCTCTTAATATTTAATATTAAAAGTATTACTCCTACAATTTTAGAAGGCTCCAAGATGGCGAGAGAGCTGGTTCAACCAAAAATAGGGAGTCCTCAACTTACAACCATTAGTTTTTGTGACTATTCAAAGTTACAACGGCACTGAAAAAAGTGACTTACAACTGGTCCTTGAACCTACGACCATCACAGTATCCCTAGAGTCACATGATCAAAGTTTGGGAACTTGGTAACCAGCATATATTTATGATGCTTGTACACCCCGGAGTTAATGTAATCACCATCTGCAACCTTCCCAGCCAGATTTGGCTAGCAACCGCCTCATTCACCTCATTCACCTCATTCACCTCATTCACCATTGCAGTGATCCACTGAACAACCATGGCCAAAAAAAAAGGGTTGTGAAATTTTCCATGACTCACTTAACAGCCAAACTTGCTTAACGATAGAACTTCTGGCCCCAATTCGAGTCTCAAGTCAAGGACTACCAGTTAAAGGACCATTAACCAATTGATTATTCTCTATTTTTCCCCCTCTCTATGTTTTGCCTTCTATTTGTTTTTTGACAAAACACTGTTTTATTTTTTTCTCTATGCAAGATTTTTGATCTTCTCTCTTGGGGGAATACATTTCTCCATATAATTCCATATGCAATTCTTTCTCCAAATTTATTTAATTGTTTGCTTTACTTATACTTTTTTCATTGAGTTATTTTATATAGGCCGTTTCGTACAGAAATACAAAATGGTGGGCATTCAGATCCCTCCTCCTATATTTCCCCACTGGGACAACTTCATGAGGTAGAGTTGCATTAATAATAAGAGCCAGTTTGGTGTAGTGGTTAAGGTGTTGGACTAGAACCCAGGAGACTGTGAGTTCTAGTCCCACTTTAGGCATGGAAGCTGGCTGGCTAACTCTGGGGCCAGTCACCAGAAGGTGGTGAGTTCTAGTCCTACCTTAGGCATGAAAGCTGTTCTATGATTTTGGGCCAATTGCCAGAAGACTGTAGGTTGCTGTCCTGCCTTAGGCCTGAAAGCTAGCTGGGTGACTTTGGTCCAATCATCTCACAGGGTTGTAGTTGTGGGGAAAATAGGAGGAGGAAGGAGAATAGGAATGTTGAGTTCCTTATAAAGTAATAAAGGATAACAAACAAACAAATAAGAGCTACGGATCCATTCCTTGGAGTAGTTTGCTTGCAACTGGAATTTTCAGATCCGTACAAACAGCGGAAGCATGAAAATGCGGAGAATTGAGCAAAAGCAGGCTGCAGCACCTTACCTGTTGAATTTTTAATGGGAATGTATTAACGGAACTGGTATTTAGCCCCACTGAGATTTGTTTAGTCCTTCGTTTGCTGCTGATTTACTCCTTATCCTCCTATTCGAAATACAGGGGGCAAACAAAACATTCCAACCATAACATTTGAAGTGCCCAGAAAAAAATACATGCCTTTTCCCCCCTGCCTTCGGCCTATTGCAAAGGATCTGAAACTGTTGTTAAATATAACACTCAGCTGGGTTTCTCTTGTACAGTCTTTTCCAATATTCAGAATAACATCTCTCTCTCTCTCTTTCACAACAGATGAATGCCCTCAGAGTGGTTAAAAGCAACATTTTGTACAAAGCAAGATGTTAGCCCTCCAAGCCTGGGCAATTACATTTTGCCAGTACCTGAATTCCCATTGGTGTCTCATCAGGGAACAATGGTTTTCTCTGATTTTTGCCCCTAAACTATTATTCACGCTTAGTAAATGCTATCAAACAGCTGTTGCCTGGACATTTTTAGAAATGTTTGAAAATCTTTAGGGTTAATGTGTGTGTGTGTGTGTGTGTGTGTGTGTGTGTGTGTGTGTGTGTGTGTGTGTGGCATTTGTGTGTTGGAAATGAGATTTAATGCAACAGACACTTGTTTCAACAGTAATTACCTATCCTAATTAGCATGACAGGTACTGTATCCTTTTTATCCTCCTTAAATTGGGCAAGACAAGAATCTATCAGTCTTGCCATAGGGGGAGAGGTGGAGCATCCATAAACATGATAATTATCTAAGAGAATAACAGAAATGGAAGGGACCTTGGAGGTCTTGACCAAACCAAAGGTGACAATGTTCCAATATCCCAGGGGTTGCCACAAAGAAGAGAGCTCAACCTATTCTCCCACGCAGCAGATGGCAGGAAAAGAACAATGGATGGAAAGTAATCAAGGAGAGAAGCAACCTAGAACTACTGAGAAATTTCCTGACAGTGAAAACAATTAATCAGTGGAACAATTTGCCTCCAGAAGTTGTGGGTGCTCCATCACTGGAGGTTTTTAAGAAGATATTAACCATTTGTCTGAAATGGTATAGAGACTCTTGCTTGAGCAGGAGGGTGGACTAGAACAGAGGTGTCAAAGTCAAGGCCTGTACTACAGAGCCTGTAGTACAGTGGACTAAAGCACACTGTTATTAACATCTGCTGCTTGCAATTACTGCAAGTTCGAATCTCACCAGGCTCAAGGTTGACTCAGCCTTCCATCCTTTCAAAGGTAGGTGAAATGAGGACCCAGATTGTGGGGGCAATAAGATGACTTTGTATAATATACAAAAGTATGAAGACTATTGCTTAATGCATTGTAAGCCGCCCTGAGTCTCCGGAGAAGGGTGGAATATAAATTAAAGCAAAAAAAAGGGGGGCTGGGGGCCAGCCTGCGGGGTGCATAGATCTGGCCCGTGGGGCAGCTGTGGAAACAGCAAAGGACTGACCCGCGGTGCCTCTGCCAGTGAAAACAGAGCTTGGGAGGGCCGCCCGCAGCCCTACGGAGCTCTGTTTTTGCTGGCAGAGGGTTGCAGGAGGCCGTCACAGCTGCAAACGGAGCTCGGGAGCCCATTTTGGCTGGCAGAGCGCTTGGGCCACTATAGGCGCCCCCGACACGAGTGACGTTGAGCTGGCCATGCCCACCACAGCCCACCAAGGTCAAACATAACCCTGATGCTTCCCTCAATGAAATCGAGTTTGACACCCCTCTACTAGAAGATCTCTTCCAATTCTGTTATTCTGTTCAAAGTTTTAAAATCCTCTTTAAGCTGTCATCAATTCAGAAAATTTAATTTGAAAAAAATATATTTTTCTGCCAAATTGTGGTTTGGGAGAAAGGAACAAGTAGCTCTGTTCAGACGCAGGTATGAAATTGAAGAGTGGTTCCTAAATGCTTATTCCTAACAATAGGAACAATATGTAATGATGACAAACATTGTGAGAATAAATAGAAAGCTTAGTGAATACTCGGAGGATTGTTCAAAATATAAAGATGAGAGATATCCTTTGGTTATTTAATGTATTTACAGATAAATCTAGATGGAATGCTTGTGGATGTATTAAACATTAGAACATAAATGCACATTCAGTTTTGCATGCAGATGATGGCATGATGTTGTGTGAGAATCTGAACAATCACAAAAAAATGTTAATTTGCATAATGCAACAAGGAATACAAATCTGAAAAGGAATGTATCAAAGGCTGAAGCAGTTGTACGTTACAGGAAAAATGAAAAGAACAATTTCAAATTATATTTTATTTAAAGCAAGTAGATATGTTTGTGTAGAAATTAGACGTTACTCAAGGTACAGAAACGGGCGGGAAAATTTTAAGAAGTGCAAATGCTGGTGGAAAGGTAACATGTAGTACATGGCCTTCAGTGAGGAATAAATGTTTGTGAAAATGGCTAAGAATAAGAGTTCCTGCCCAGTTTGATATATACATATAAGAGAGAGAGAAAATGATAAAAGTAAGTTGAATGCAGGGGAAAGATTACTTTTTGTATGGTTAAATGTGAAGAGTGATGGCAAAGAATGAAGAGATGCTAAATGAATGGTGGCTTGAATACAAAAATGAATTATCAGTATGAAAGAAGTATGTTGAAATGGTTTAGAGAGAATAAATGAAGACCGAATCACAAAATGAAAGGAAAGAAGGAAGAATAAGCTGAGGGGAAGGAGAAGTCGAAGAAATTCATAGCTGGATGAAGTTGGACAAAAGATTTATTCTGTTTTCTTCACCTCTTGAGGAGTTCTTAATACTTGATGCATCATAATACGTTGATGAAATTCTATATAAGAAAGAGAGGGAAGTAGAAAAAATAGCATTGTATGGGTAGTCCTCAATTTACAACCACAATTGAGACTAGAATTACAGAATAACGGAGTTAGAAGGGACCTTGGAGGTTTTCTAGTACAACCCCTCCTCAAGCAGGAGACCCTATCCTATTTCAGACAAATGGTTGTCCAATCTCTTCTTAAAAAGCTCCAATGTTGGAGCACCCACAACTTCTGAAGGCAACCCTTTCCACTGATTAATTGTTTTGTCAGAAAATTCCTCCTTAGTTCTAGGTTGGTTCTCTCCTTGATTAGTTTTCATCCATTGCTTCTTGTCCTGCCTTCAGGTGCTTTGGAGAATAGCTTGACTCCCTCTTCTTTGTGGCAGCCCCTGAGATATTGGAATAGTGCTATCATGTCACCCCTAGTTCTTCTTTTCATCAGACTGGACCAGAGGTGGGTTTCAGCAGGTTCTGACTAGTTCTGGAGAACCGGTAGTGAAAATGTTGAGTAGTTCGGAGAACCGGTAGTAAAAATTCTGACTGGCCCCGCCCCCATCTATTCTCTGCCTCCTAAGTCCCAGCTGATTGGGAGGAAATGGGGATTTTGTAGTATCCTTCCCCTGGATTGGGGAGGGAATGGAGATTTTACAGTATCCTTCTTCTGGAGTGGGGTGGGAATGGAGATTTTATAGTATCCTTCCCCTGCCATGCCCACCAAGCCATGCCACGCCCACAAAAACACACCCACAGAACCGGTAGTAAAAAATTTTGAAGCCCACCACTGGACTGGACTTACCCAATTCCCGCAACTGTTCTTCATATGTTTTAATCTTCATTCCCCTAATCATCTTTGTTGCTCTTCTCTACACACTAGAATATAAACTTCTGTTTTATATTGTGGCAATCAAAACTAGATGCAATATTCCTAGTCTTACCAAGGCATTATAAAGGGGTATTAACACTTCACATGATCTTGGTTCTATCCCTTTATTAATGCAGCCTAGGACTATGTTGGCTTTTTTGGCAGCTGCAGCACACTGCTGGCTTATATTTCAGTGATTGTCTACTAGGATGCCAAGATCCTTCTTGTAGTTACTACTGCTTGTTAAGTGGGTTGCACCCAATTTTATGACCTTTGGTGCAATGGTTGTTAAGTGAAAGACTGGCGTTCTTAAATGACTCGTGTGGTTATTAAGTGAATTTGGCTCCCCACCTTCATTGACTTTGCTTATCAGAAGCCAGCTGGGAAAGTCACAAATGGTGAATTTTTTCAGTACTATTGTAACTTCGGATAGTCACTAAATGAATGGATGTAACTTGAGGACTACCTATAGGAAGCAGTACATGGATGAGCTCAAAGAAAAGATGAGGATAGGGATAATGAATATTCTTGGTGTGAAATAAAATTACCTTATTGTCTTTATTAATGCCTTTGATTTATTTTGCTTAATTTTTCTAGCATCTGTTTTTTCCCCCCATTTTGCATAACATCATTTATTCCATCAAGGAATAATATGATGAAAACTTGTGGATCTGCCTTTCCAAAAGACCATTATGCCTCCTCTGGAGTAATATCTCAGTGATCTGATCTCCCCCACCCCTTTTTTTCCATTTCTTTGGACCTAATCTAATTACTCTAATCTAATCTAATTAATCTTGATTTTTCCTGCTTTTTAAAAAAAGATACCCAGAACTGGGCAATTGTTTAATTGTGTTTGAACAATGCAGCTTATAGTGGAAATATTATGCACCATGAAAACTAGAGGTCTGTGGAAGCAAATATTGCATTTGCCTTTTCATCAACCATATCACATAACTTTGATATCATTGGTTAATAGTGATGGTCAATACTGCCTTTCCTGGAGTGATGTGGTGGCCTAGAGATGAATATGCTTGCTTTCCACTTGGAGGGTTATGAGTTGAATCCTGGGCAGTGCAAATGTTTCTCTATCAGGGTGCAAAGAGAAAATATCTGCTGCAAACTCCACATAGGCATCAGGAAGGGTATCCAGCCAGTAAACACTTAGCTCCATTCAGTCACCCCAATTCCATTGTAAATAGGAAAAAAGTATTTCCTAGCTTAACTGCCCACTTCAGATCAAATAGATTAGAAATATATGAGTACACTTTTTTCTTTCTCTTTCTCTTTCTCTCTCTCTCTCTCTCTCTCTCTCTCTCTTTCTTTCTTTCTTTCTTTCTTTATTTATTTTAATCAGCGTAAGTGCTTAGTGAACATTGCATTGTCTGAGTTACTTTACTTATACGTAATATAGTCCAATATTATTATTATTATTAAATAATCATTATATCATTATAAAAATAAATTGTGTGTTGTCCCGATTGTAATTGGAGCCCTTGGAGCAATACCCAAAGGGCTACCCCGCTATTTAGAAATTCTAAATTTGCCGGACTTGAACATTTTGACTCTACAAAAAACCACCTTACTCGGAACAGCTTATATCCTCCGACTATACCTTAACAGTTCCTAGGTCCTTGGTTAGGACTCGAGCTGCTGAGCTATTAACCAGCCTCAAAGGCTGTGAATCTCACTAAAGAGTAAATAATAATAATAATAATAATAATAATAATAATAATAATAATAATAATAACAACAACAACAACAACAACAACAACAACAACAACAACAATAATGGTATGTTGTTTACATATATAATCATGATCTTTCATTATTTACTAGTACCTAGTAGTAATCTTTTATCTTCTAATTTCTACTTCTGTTATCTAGCCACCATCCTAAGGGTCTCCAAGTTACATATGAGTTTTGGTAAATCTCCAGATTTTGTGCTTGATGAAATATAGACGAGAGCAATAAGTAATATCTAGTAAAAGACTTTCTCTGAATCTTTTTTTTTTTTTTTACAGTTTCCATTATTATTTTTGAAAATACTGGGTATATACTGATATACTGAGCAGACTTTCATTCCCTTCACAAATTCCCACATTTTGAAAATGCAAATGCTGATTCAGAACTCTAATAACCCAGAAACAGACCACACAAAAACCCAGCTGTGGATTGCTTAACTCTCAAAGTCTAGTGTCAGGACTGAGCTTGTCGATCAGAAAGGTCGGCAGTTTGGCGGTTCGAATCCCTAGTACAGGTCTCCTGCATGAGCAGGGAGTTGGACTAGATGACCTCCAAGGTCCCTTCCAACTCTGTTACTGTTACTAATTTAGAGTTTGCTCCCACCACATTCATGCAAATGAATATTTCCTGTTTGATCCTTTGGGGGGAAAAAGTTAAACAATACACTAGGAATTGCAGTGTGTAATTTCTTCCCCTAATTATCCAGTCTATTATGGACAAGTTGTGTCATGAAGATAACTCCCATGATATCCTTCCCTACACGAAAGATGCTTTTTCTGGGTGTTTTTCTGGGTAGTGGAGGTTCAAGTGTCAAGAGAGGACTCAGCCTAGAATTGTTACATGTACACAAATGTTCCAAGTGCATTGGCATTGACACGTTCACCATCAGTCAGTTGCAAGAGGCAACTTTACTCGGAACAGCTTACATTCTTCGATGATGCCTCTGACACTATCAAACATTAACATCTGCTTATTCTAGATCCTTGGAAAGGACTCAAACGGTGGATAAACATGTCAAATAGAAGAGCAACAAAGATGATTAGGGGACTGGAGGCTGAAACATATAAATGGTTTCTGGAATTGAGTATGTCTAGTTTAATGAAAAGAAGGACTAGGGGTGATATGATAACAGTGTTCCAATATCTAAGAGGCTGCCACAAAGAAAAGAGAGTGAAGTTATTTTCCCAAACACCTGAAGTGTACAAGAAACAATGGATGGGAACCAATCAAACAGAGAAGCAACCTAGAACTAAGAAGAAATTTCTTGACAGTTAGAATATTAATCAGTGAAACAAATTGCCTCCAGAAGTTGTGAATGCTCCACCACTGAATGTTTTTAAGAAGAGAATGGACAACCATTTGTCTGAAATGGTAATAGGGTTCCCTGCCTAAGGGGGGGGGTGTTGGTTGGACTAGAAGACCTCCAAGGTCCCTTCCAACTCTGTCATTCTATTTTAAATCCAATCTGAAATATCTGATGTACTGTTGGACAAACCATTATAAATGGATCAGTAGTAACAGAGAAAGAGAGAAAGAGAAGGAGACAGAGAGAAAGATTATCTGTTCCTCAAGATCATGACTGTGCCCTGTGAAGAGAAATCAGCACCCCTGACATTGCTAAGTGGCATTCATGGAATTCCCCTCATTTTTTTCATTAAAAGATTTTAAATGCCCCAAATCTCATGATATATTGCTGTTCTTGCATAAAATTGTATCCCATTTTAGAGGGGAATTTAAAAATCATAGACATTTTAACATGTCTCTACATAAGTACATACCATAATTTTTGGAGTATAAGACACACCAGAGCATAAGACACACCTTAGTTTTTGGGGAGGAAAATAAGAAAAAAGCTGATTGGCAGGTGGATCGACCTCCTGGAATACCCCCAATCAGCTGTTCCCAGAGGTGAATTTTAACAACAGGTTCCTTGGTTGGAAAACTCTGTGCCTTGCCTTTTTTTTTTTTTTTTTGCTTTTTTTTTGCCTCTGAAACTTCTAAAACTAAGTTTCAGAAAAAAACTTTTTTTTTTCCTGCTTCTGAAAGCCTCCAAAACAGCTTCAGAAAAAAAGCCTCTGAAGCTCTGTTTGGGGGCTTCTTTCCTGAAACTTTGTTTCTGATGCTTTTTTCAGCCTCTGAAACCTCTGTTTGAGAAGCCGGGCAGGGCTACATTCGGAGTATAAGACGCACCCAGATTTTCACCCTCTTTTTTTTGGAGGGAAAAGGTGTGTCTTATACTCCGAAAAATACGGTACTTTCTTGAGAGCAGTGCCCTAGTACAAGATTTCAGAATGCAGTAATTCAAGTTGTCTTCAAAAGATACAGAACTCTGTTATAGATTCAAAAGATACAGTGCAACTTGTCTGGTTGCAGGTCCTCATTTCTTCCTATTTTTACCCATGATCAGAAAAGCTGTTGGATCTATTCTGTCAGTCAGATCAGCACAATCTCTATTTTTTGTCAACCTGATAGGGAGAAAGAAGCCAACATGTATTTTTGGAACAGAATTCTGCTGATACTTACAATAATGCAGCAGGGCAGATGGGCTGACTAAAACTGTTTGGTTGCTACTTAGAAATTGCCAAGGATTATCATCGAGTTTCATGTAATTTGTAGCTGTATTTGTGCAATATGCAACTAGGTTAGTTAAAAACCTGGATTCATACAGTGCAGATAACATGCTAAGTTTGGATGACACTAAAGGTAAAGGTTCCCCTCGCACATACGTGCTAGTCGTTCCCGACTCTAGGGGACGGTGCTCATCTCTGTTTCAAAGCTGAAGAGCCAGCGCTGTCCAAAGACGTCTCCATGGTCATGTGGCTGGCATGACTAAATGCCAAAGGTGCACGGAATGCTGTTACCTTCCCACCAAAGGTGGTCCCTATTTTTCTACTTGCATTTTTTACGTGCTTTCGAACTGCTAGGTTGGCAGAAGCTGGGACAAGTCACGGGAGCTCACCCCATTATGCGGCACTAGGGATTTGAACCACTGAACTGCCAACCTTTTGATCAACAAGCTCAGTGTCTTAGCCACTGAGCCACCACATCCCTTTGGTTGACACTAGCCTTAGTTTATACATTTAACTTATATATGGACCTATGTTTTTTGGCTGATTTCCGATTCAATCAGAATAGAGCTGGAATGGACCTTGGAGGTCTTCTGGTCCAACTCTCTGCTCAAGCAGGAGATCCTTTACTATTTGAGACAAGTGACTGTCCAATCTCTTATTTAAAACCTCCAGTGATGAAGGACCCCAAATCTCTGAAGGCAAACTGTTCCACTGGTTAATTGTCCTCACTGTTAGAAAGTTTCTCCTTAGTTCCAGGTTGCTTCTCTTCTTGATTAGTTTCCATCCATTGTTTCTTGTCTTGCCTTCTGGTACTTCTGAAAATAGGTTGACCCCTTCTTCTTTGTAGCAGCCCCTCAAATACTGAAATACTGTTATCATGTCACCCCTAGTCCTTCTTTTCTCCAGACTAGCCCCATATCAGAGGTGAGTTTCAGCAGGTTCTGAACAGTTCTGGAGAACTGGTAGTGGAAATTTTGAGTAGTTCGGAGAACCAATAGTAAAAATTCTGCCTGGCTCCACCCCCATCTATTCTCTGCCTCCCGAGTCCCAGCTGATCGGGAGGAAATAGGGATTTTGCAGTAACCTTCCCCTGCCACGCCCACCAAGCCACACCAATCAAGCCATGCCACGCCCACCAAGCCACGCCCATAGAACCAGTAGTAAAAAAAATTGAAACCCACCCACTGCCCCCAAAATTGCACCCACCACTGCAATCGTTATATTTTAGTCTCCAGGCCTTTAATCATCATAGTTGCTCTTCTCTGCACTTTTTCCAAAGTCTCAACATCTTTCCTATAACTTGGCGATACGTGTAATTCCATGTATTGCACAAGTAAGCACACTCAGTAACCAGATAACAGAACATATTTAGAGTTGATTTGCTTGAGACTTCAGAATCCTTGCTCACTGACCTATTGTCAGCTGTCTTTCTTGACTGTTAAAATAAATCAGCACCACACAAGCAACGGTGGCAGTAACAGTAATTTGGAAGATTGAAGATAGGAACAAGCTGACATCTATAGAGATATATATTTTGAGCAAGAGGGAGAATAATTGAAGGAAAGTCATATTGGTGAGAGAGAGAGAAAGAGGACAAGAGAGCGAGCATGATTTAATAAAAATGCAATTTGAAGTATTTTAGAATGTAATAAGAAATAGGATGACTTTGTTTTAAAAGGGTCATGGAAACACAGTAAATTACCACTCTTGTATGGGAGAGCCTATTATAACACTTCTTCTAAGTGGTGGGCTTTTTCTACCAAGTATATTTGTATCTCAGAAAGTACAATTTATTAGGAAGCCATGAGTAAGTTGACCAAGTATTGCTATAATTGTACATTGAAAATGCTGGCAATAAATTTCCCATCATGACTTGAAATAGATTAAGAAGTCAAGAGAGCTATTTTAAAAAACAAAATTCTAAGCCCAATATGTGTGAAAGGTTGAGGAAAGTGTGACAATTGTTTTGTCAAAGGCTGTTTGGATTGCTTGGTACCACTGTTTGTTTGATCTAAAAGAATGAAAGAGTGGGGAAAGTATTCATCTGGAAAGTTCTATATTCTTACTTAGTGCTACTTCTCGTCTCTTCTGACAGATCTCTGAAACTCTTTGTTCAGTTTCTTTCTGATATTTTTGTACTTTTTTTGTCTTTTTTTTTTTTTTAAATTTGATTTATATGCTGCCCTTCTCCGGAGACTCAGGGCGGCTTACAATGTGCTAAGCAATAGCCTTCATCCTTTTGTATATTTATACAAAGTCAGTTTATTGCCCCCACAACTGGGTCCTCAATTTACCTACCTTAGAAAGGATGGAAGGCTGAGTCAACCTTGAGCCTGGCGAGATTCAAACCTGCAGTAATTGCAGGCAGCTGGTCTTAATAACAGGGTGCTTTAGACCACTGTACTACCAAGGCTCTCATGTCTTTGGCATCTTCTCTCTTGACAATCATCACAGTTTGTTTTGACATCCAATTAATCCTTTCCTTTCCCTTTCCTCTTTCTTTCCCCAGTCTCTTTTCACCTTCATCCTTACGTACAGCGGTGGGTTTCACATTATGTTACTACTGGTTCACTGCATGCTAACACGCTCACTTCATGCCCACATGTGCCCGGTTCACGCACATGCCCGCATTCCTCACATGCAGCCGTCCTTCTCTGCATGTGCTTTGCTTGCGCACACACCTTCCGTGCATGTGCCCAGCCTAAAAAATGTGCCTAACTAGAATGGCCTAGAGCCGGGGCGGGTGGGCAGGCCCACCCACGATTTCTGCTACCGGTTCGGGCGAACTGGTCCGATCCGGCTGAATACCACCTCTGCTTACGTACTTCTTTAAGTTCCTTCCATAATTTCTCTGATTCCCTGTCAATGAGATTCAGGACTTCAAAGCAGTGCCTGATGTGAGAGGTCGTTAGTGCTCTCTGAGCTTGGTTGTTTTGGTTCACCAAACTTGGATGGTCAAGGAGCACCAAGGACCCCTCATTTCAACCATGAGCTACAAATGTTTTCCTGGCGTCGTGGGGGTTTCATCAGTGGAGAGTTGTCTATGGAGATTCTCAATCCTTCGCTGGAAATTTTCAAGAATAGACTTGACAACCATTTGACTTGGATGTTGTGAGGCTTATGCCTTGAGTAAGGGGTTGAACTGGAGAAGACCTCCAAGGTCCTTTCCAGCTGTACAATTCTATGTTTAATGTTCTATGTACAGTAGAGGCCAAAATTGTGGAAATCTTTTGGGAAAAGTGTATTTTCTAAAACTAGCTAATAACACCACTTTTTTTTTTTTTTGGAGTAGTACCATAAAATTATATATCAATGGAAATATAATTTAATCAAGAATGTAATGCAAGAACTTTGATGAAGAATTTGCTATTAGAATAGCAGTTACAGTATAAAGAAGTGAAACATGTAGAAAAAAATGAAATACACAAAAATTTTCACCATAGAAAAAACAAGAAATACAAAAATTATCACCATGTCAGTTAATACTTAGTTGGGTAACCTTTAGCATGAATTACGGTCTTACAACATCTTCCTACGGAGTGAACCAAGTCTTTTGGTTCTGGAGCTGTTATAATGTGAAACCAAGATTGAATAATTGCTTCTATTAACTGGGTTTTATTGCTGGGTCTGACTAACCCTGACGCTTCTGACTAACAAGTTTCTTTAGTCGGCTCCATAGATTTTCAATTGGGTTAAGGTCTGGGCTATTCCCAGGCCATTCCAGCAATGGAATAGGATTATCTTGAAACTCCCAAAATAAATAAATAAATAAATAAATTAGCCATCAAATCTCAAAAATGAACTTTTCCCAAAAGGTTTCCACAATTTCGGCCACTACTGTAATAGCATTCTTTATCAAGTAGTTTCAATAAAGTGAAAATGTATTATGTCTTTAGCATTTGCACATATATTTCGTTATTTGTTTTAAAAAATGATTTAAGGTAATCCTAGTAAGATTTGTTACTAACAAAGCCTTTCTGATTTCTGGTAATTATTCTTTTCAAGATACTTACAGATTAGAGTCTTTCTAATAAGGTTTAGAATCTTCATAAGAATTCATGTCACAGCAACCTCTCTGCGGTTTGATGCATTGTCATTTTGACTTTTTGAAGATAGTGACAACATTTGCTGCCCTCCAGTCATCTGATATTTCCTAAGCTCTTCAGGATTTCTCAGAGAGGATATGTAAGAATGAATCAAAGTGCCTAAAAATATTACTGAAAATGGTATTTACTACCACAGAAAAGACAATTTATCCTTCTCCTTTTCTTTTCATAAGTAAAAGAATTATGGAAAAAATATACAAAAAGAAGACAATTTACTTTCTTGGGAGCTTTTACTACCTTTTGTAAACAAAACATGTGGGGTCCTTGGTGCTCTGTGAGTTTGGTGGCTTTCTCGCAGACATTTTATTATCAAACTTGGTTAACATCATCAATCTTAGAAGGGAGTCGGGAGTGTGTGGTGGCAGCCAAAAAAGCCAATGCAATTCTAAGTTGCATTAACAGAAGGAAACAATCAAGATCAAGTGAGATACTAATACCACTTTATAAAGCCTTAGTAAGACCACACCTAGAATCCTGCATCCAGTTTTGGTCACCACACTATAAAAAAGATGTTGAGACTCTAGAAAAAGTGCAGAAAAGAGCAACCAGGATGATTAGGGGACTGGAGACTAAAACATATGAAGAACGGTTACAGGAACTGGGCATGGCTAGTCTAGCGAAGAGAAAGACCAGGGGAGACATGATAGCAGTCTGCCAATATTTGAGGGGCTGTCACAGAGAGGAGGGGGTCAATCTATTTTCCAAAGCACCTGAAGGCCAAACAAGGAATAATGCATGGAAGCTGATCAAGGAGAGATTCAACCTAGAAATAAGGAGAAATTTTCTGACAGTGAGAACAATCAATCAATGGAACAGCTTGCCTTCGGAAGTTGTGGGAGCTTCCTCACTGGAGGTTTTCAAGAAGAGATTGGACTGCCATTTGTCAGAAATGGTGTAGGGTCTCCTAGTTGGGTGGGGGGTTGGACTAGATGACCTACAAGATCCCTTCCAACTCTGTTAATCTAAACACTACAGTAAGAAAAACCTAGTCTTCTCTCCCTCCCTCTCCCTGTCTCATTTAGGGCCTCTTCCTAAATGACTAAGGTTGAAAGTACCTGTTCATAAAATACCTTTTCACAATGGCATGGACAATCACTATATCAAGAAGCAATGTGCTCCTCGGAGATCATCTCATATACAGGACATCTTCTCCCATGCCATATGATTTTTGTTCATTCTGTTTAGCCCAGATGTTTCCGACTTTCAAATATAGTATAGCCTTTATTGTTATTGTACATCGTATATACAACAAAATTGGTTACAGCTCTGAGTTATAACTCAGCTCCACCATTATTATTTTTTTCTCAATTCAGGTAGATCATTGCATGGGGTCAAGTGCCAGTTTTAGAAACAGTTTAATTCTTTTCTTTCTTTCTTTCTTTCTTTCTTTCTTTCTTTCTTTCTTTCTTTTCTTCTTCTTTCTTTCTTTTTTTCTTTCTTTCTTTCTTTCCTTCTTCCTTCTCCTTCCTTCCTTCCTTCCTTCCTTCCTTCCTTCCTTCCTTCCTTGGGAAGTTCAGAGTTAAGGCTGCTTAGCAATTTCTCAGCAGAACCAACTGTAGAACAGATTTGTCTCCTTTTGATAAGATGATTTCTCCAAGTGAGCTGTGTTGATAACACAACAAATTAACTCTTCCATTTAATTAAATTTAGGCTCAGTTCCGGAATGAGATGGATTATTCTAAACAGTTGACTCCATTGCCACTTCTGGTTAACACACTGTAATAAGTCACAGTTTCATTAACAATGGTTTGTCAATAAACTACAGTGAGCTCAATCCACATACTGTGTTAAGCTGCATTGTATTAACTACAATGGCTATTCTTAACAAACAGCACAAACAACAGAAATGTTAATGTAAAGCTGCATCAATTTTACTTTTCCTACATTTGAGGCACGCAACGCAAAACTGGGTAAGGGGCGGTTATATATTCTTGTTATAAAATGTTGCAGAGAAGTTACCGTTTTCACACTGCAATACTTTAGTTCTCATTAATACCCAAGGCACTATAAAAGAACAAAATGTCAGGGTTTTGTTTTTTCCTTCTCACACAAAAAAGGATAAAATCATTCTTTATAAAGCCCTGAAAGTCAAGATGCTGGTTTTTTTTTTTTCCTGGAGTAGTGAAACAACTGTAAAACAGAAAATAAAAACTATACAACTTTTTTTTTAAGTTAGGAAAGCAACATATTGTTAATGTTCCTTGAATGAGTCAATATTCCTGTTTTGAACTATTTTATGCCATTTTATTCTATCAGTCTAAATAAAATACCGTAATTCGTTATCTGACCTAAACTTTAAAAAGATAAACCACTGGGTTATCAAATGATGCTAAAATGTGACAGTATCAGACCCAGGTGAACAATTTGCAGAATAAAATTAAACCATTCTAAGGTTGATTTGCGCTTGTTTTCTTTGGTGATAAAATTTTACAAGTAGGAATATGTATATTTCAATTTGAACTAGTGCACTCTGGTGAACTAGAATCCAATGCAACGATGTTACATTAATATGTATTAGGGTTATATATAGAATACTTATTTTATCTTTATGAACCAACACATTTTAAAATGTAATTTAGCAGAATAACAGAGTTGGAAGGGATTTAATATATAACTTCTTGAATTTCTTATACTGTACAAAATTGGCCACATATCTTCATCTTATGTGTACCATATTATTATGTTCTTTCTATGCACCTTTTCCGCTGCTAACCATGTTTTTCATGCCATCACTGTATGTATGTATGTATGTATGTATGTATGTATGTATTGTATGTATGTATGTTTATATGTCTTAGGGATTTTCAGAGTATTGACCCAAAAAGTAATAATATGGTGATGATGATGATGATGATGATGATGATGATGATGATGATGATGATGATAATAATAATAATAATAATAATAATAATAATAATAATAATAATAGTGCCAGAAGTTTGGATTTGAATACAGCAAAAACCATTGGGAACATCAGGTTGAGAAAGTTTTAGAGAATGAGAAACTCAAGATCTTGTGGGACATTAGGATTCAGACTGACAGGCACTTGGTCCACAACACACCTGACATAACAATAGTTGAAAAGAAAAAAGTATAGTTCATTGACATTGCAATACCTGGTGATGCACGGATTGAAGATAAGCAGCAAGAAAAAATCACAAAGTACCGGGACTTGCAAATTGAAGTTGAGCGACTGTGGAAAAAGAAATTGTGTGTTGTCCTGATTGTAATTGGAGCCCTTGGAGCAATACCCAAAGGGCTACCCCGCTATTTAGAAATTCTAAATTTGCCGGACTTGAACATTTTGACTCTACAAAAAACCACCTTACTCGGAACAGCTTACATCCTCCGACGATACCTTAACAGTTCCTAGGTCCTTGGTTAGGACTCGAGCTGCTGAGCTATTAACTGGCCTCAAAGGCTGTGAATCTCACTAAAGATTAACTAATAATAATAATAATAATAATAATAATATAGAAAAAGTGTGGATTGTCGACATTGCCATACCTGGTGACAGCAGAATCAACGAGAAACAATTTGAAAAAGTCACCAGGTATCAGGACTTGAGAATCGAACTGCAGAGACTCTGGTATAAACCAGTGCAGGCGGTTCCAGTGGTACTCGGCACACTGGGTGCTGTGCCTAAAGACCTAGGCAAGCACTTAAAAACAATTGGCGCTGACAAGATCACCATTGGTCAGCTGCAGAAGGCCACCTTACTGGGATCTGCTCGCATAATCCGCCGATACATCACGCAGTCCTAAACGCTTGGGAAGTGTTCGACTAGTGATTTGTGATATGAAATCCAGCATGGTTATCTTGTTTGCTGTGTATACTGTCATTTTTTTATATAATAATAATAATAATAATAATAATAATAATAATAATAATAATAATTAATAATAATAATAATAATAATAATAATAATACTTGGTTGATATCTAGGACGCTGGCAGCAGCCCGTATCAATCATTAGCACCAGTCAATGGTATTTATGATGCATTATTGAATGTTCAGTTGACTGAGTTTCATGTTTAATGAATAAAGTAAATAATAATAATAACTTAGATAGCGGATGTTACAATACCTGGAGATAGCAGAATAGAAGAGGATAATAAGCATAATAATAATAATAATAATAATAATATAATAATAATAATAATAATAATAATAATAATAATAATAATAATAATATTTAGACTTATATACTGTTTCTTAGTGCTTTACAGAAGTGGCACAGTGGTTATAATACAGTATTGCAGGCTAACTCACTGCTCACTGCCAGGAGTTCAATTCTCACTGTCTCAAAGTTGACTCAGCCTTCCATCCTTCGAAGGTTGGTAAAGTGAGGACCCAGATTGTTGGGGGCAATATGCTGACTCTGCAAACCACTTAGAGAGGGCCATAAAGCACTGTGACATAGTATATAAGTCTAATTGCTACTGCCATTGCTCCAACCCTCTCTAAGCTGTCTACAGAAGTCAACCTTGAGCTGATCAGAATCAGAACTCCTGAAAGTGGGAATGCAGAGTTAGCCTGCGATACTGCTTTATAATCACTGCGCTATCACAGCTCTTAAAAAACTGGAGAAAATCACAAAATATAAAAAAACCTTGAAATAGAAGTAGAAAGACTGTGGCAAAAGAAAGCCAAGATAGTACCAACAGTAGTAGGCGACTTGGTTGCCATTCCAAAGCAACTAGAGCACCACTTGAACACCATCGACATTGGCAACATCACTACCAGTCAATTGCAAAAGGCAGCTTTACTTGAAACAGCTTACATCCTGCAACAATATATTTAACACCATCAAACCACCAGATCTGCCTATCCCAAATCCTTGCGAAGTGTTAGGGAATGGCTATTGCCTAACTGGTTGGGTTGGCAATATATATAAACCATCAATGCATGTTCGCAGTCAAAATGTAATATATAGCTTTAAGATTGTAATGCTGTATTGCATCATACTGTATTCTGATTGGCTAGCTCTGTAGCCAATGTACTTAAGAGGAAGCTTGGATCATGGCTTATTTTTCTTATTACATTATTATTGCTACCTCTGCTCCTCTCTGCCTGTTCTCTCTGCATGATCACTGATTGATCATTGCTACTTGTTGTTTTCTACTGTTTTACTGATTGTTTTACTGTTGTACTTATTCCTGTTGCAACTCTAAAAAGAAATGTTTTATTGCATAAGATTACAACAACTGGTAAGAAGACTTTGTTCTTGGAATATCCCTGGATTGACAATTTAACTATCTTTATCTGTGTATGACCTCGATTGTTTATTGGACTTTGCTTTGTTTTTCCTAAAAGTAAAAGAATATCACAACTCAGTGTATCTGTGTATTGACAGTGCTTATTCACAATCACTCTCAGCCGTTTCTCATGTGCACAACCTTGTTACTCAAGAGTTACTTTGCACATATTCCTTAACAGGAAGTTAGTTAGTTAGTTAGTTTATTATATTTATATACCGCCCTTCTCCCGAGGGACTCAGGGCGGTGAACAGCCATGGTAAAAACAATGTACAACAAAAATTAAAAGCTTATTAAAATAATTCAATCATTCAGCCAAATTTAAAACATCCAACTAAAATCATTTTAAAACCCCTATCAAAACCCAATTTAAAAAACCTGTATCCTGTCAGACCAACTTGCTGGAATAATAGGATCTTCAGAGTGCGACGGAAGGCACGGAGGTCGGGGATCCTTCATATGTCCGGGGCCAGTTCATTCCATAGGGCCGGGGCCCCCACAGAGAAGGCTCTCCCCCTGGGGGTCGCCAGTCTACACTGTTTGGCTGACGGCACCCTGAGGAGGCCCTCTCTGTGGGAGCGTATTGGTCGGTGGGAGGCAGCCGGTGGCAGAATGCGGTCCTGTAGGTAACCAGGTCCTAAGCCATGGAGCACTTTAAAGGTGGTAACCAACACCTTGAAGCGCACTCAGAAGACCACCGGGAGCCAGTGCAGCTCGCGCAAGATGGGTGTTACATGGGAGCGATGAGTCGCCTGCATTATTACTCGCGCGGCTGCATTCTGGACCAACTGGAGCCTCCGGGTGCTCCTCAAGGGGAGCCCCATGTAGAGAGCATTACAATAGTCCAGCCTGGAAGGACTCCATAGGGTAGATAGAAATGCAAAATCTATTCTAAGTATCTGGCTGACTGCGCAACCAACAAAATAACAATAGTCTGATGACAATTTATCTCTGTCACTATAGTCACTACTTGAATACTAGAGTGGATTCCTTCAGTGAAACCTGTCCTTGTTTTTAATTAGCCTGGGAAATTGACAATGATCTGCAAGTTATAAAGCATAAACTTCCTTTGGCTTCTACATGTCCATCCAAGTAGTTTGATTGACTTCCTCCAACACCTGTTTCAATTAATCTGTTTTTAAATGCAGGGACCTCATTCTTGAAATGAAGAGAGCCTATTGGAAAGCTGATGTATAATGCATAGGTTTCACGAGCCCTAGGTAACAAAAGTAATTGATACCTAACAGTCAAGGAGCCATCTGCCCATCCATTTCCTGGTTTTATAGCTATGTCTGGACTGACCTGTATTATGTTCAGGCAGTCTTCGCCAAGTGGCATGGAGTCTTCCTTTCAAAAAAAAATAAAAGTCAGTAATTGGTGACTCAGATCCAACTGATAATGGAGGTTTCCAAGCACTATCTCTTAATTGAGGTGAGAACCTAAGAGTCTAGTTTCTAAGCTACTCTTCAAAGCAGATCAAAATAGTCCACCCTACACGAGTTTAAATCACCGGGACCAGACGGATTACACTCCAAAGTTCTGAGGAAACTAGCAGACACAATCTCAGAACCTTTGAACTATATCTTCCAAAGATCCTGGAGCACCGGGGAACTACCAGAGAACTGGAAAAGAGCTGATGTAGTTCCCATCTTCAAAAAAGTGGACAAAAAAAACAGATCCAGGAAACTACAGACCTATCAGTCTGACCTCAATACCTGGGAAGATTCTGGAAAAGATTATCAAGCAACGAATCAGTGAACACCTAGAAGCAAACGAAGTCATAAATTTGGGCCCGAGGGTTGAATACTAGGAATTTTAGTTCAAAAGCAGCATCTGACAGTTCAAATGAGTTCCCAAGCCGGCTGTATAAGGAAGACAGAAGGTCCATCTTTCCAGAATCAATTTAAAAGCAGATTTCGGGAGCAAATACTTCCATTTTCCTCTCTCTCCCCCCAACATTTAGTCCACCTGCTCTTCCTACTCTTCCATGATCCTTAGGTTTTTTCCAAAACTTGCATGCCAAGGAAGGGAAAAAATGGTCAGACATTTCCATCCTGTTTTATCAGTCTAGGAAAGGATGTTTTTCATTTGCAAGAGATTGTGTGTGTCTGTGGGAGGGGCAGAGGGAGAGGAAGGGAGAAATAAGGTTTGAGGGGGTCCTTAGTCTCACTGATGATGTTACCTAGTTTGGGTAATGAAACATCTGCAAGAAACAGACGTCAGAAACCACCAAGGATCACTCCTTTCAACCCTGAGTTACAAATATTCCCCTTTATTGAAGTAAGCTTTTTCTGCAAAGGTTTAGGACTATGACAGTGATGGTTAACCTTTTTGGTGCTGAGTGCCCAAAGCACACTTGTGCATGCCCGAACTCCCAAAATGCAGTGCGAGTGCCCCCTTGTGCATGTGCTCCACCCCCACACATATGTGCATATCCCCACGCATGTGTGTGCATCCCCACACATGCACATGTGTCCCCACGCATGTGCGTGCATCCCTGTGCATGTGTGCATGTTATCTGTGCATGCACATGCGTTCCCTGCGCATGCGCCCTGGCCCCCCCACACCCCATTTTGTCTTCCAGGTTGGTGCAGGAGACTTTCCAGTCCCAAAATGGGACACGAGGGGAGGGGGGCGGCTCGCACGGCAAGGTCAATTAATCAATTCCATTGATTAACTGCTCTCACTGTCAAAAAAAAATATCCTTACTTTTAGGTTGTGTCTCTTATTTTTGTTAAGGATATTCTTGGCTCATAACCAATGTTATGGGTTATTGAGCAGATAACTTTAGTATCTGCTTTAGTATGCACATGAAAGCGGCTGAGAGTGAATAACCACAGTTAATATACTGACATACTGAGTTGTGGTAGTCTTTTACTTTTTAGAAAAAAGTAAAGCATAGTCCAATAACAATCCAAGTCATACACAGATAAGGCGATAGTTAAAATATCAATTCAGGGATATTCCAAGTACAAAGTCTTCTTAACAGTTGTTGTCATTACACAATAAAACAGTTCTTGAGTTTCAAACAGGAACAAGTTCAGTATTAAAACATTCAATAAATAGTAGAAAGCAACAAGTAGCTATGATCAGACAGTGATCATACAGAGAGAACAGGTAGAGAGTAACAGCAAATAAGCAGATAAAATGGTGTAGTGTCCACAAGCCATGATTCAGGCTTCCCCTTAAGTACATTGGCTACAGAACTTAGCCAATCAGGATACAGGATGATGCAATACAGTCTTAAAGCAATATAATATCTTTTGACAAACATGTATTGATAGTTTATATATTGCCTGACCAACTAGTTAGACAATAGCCATTTCCTAACAATTTTCATGTTTAGAAATGGATATTCTGCTTATTCTTTGACTGGTTCTGAATGGCTTACAACAATGTGATTAAAATTATATAAAACAACAATAAAAAGTATACTAATAAGAACCAAAACTTTTAGAGAATTCTGTTGTTACTCTAAAGTGTTGCTTTCCTACAATTAATACCAAAGTAGTATTGATCAAATCAGATTCGTTAATAACATATTCAAGCAATATAATCAAATTAAAATGTCTTTCAGCAGTTTTAAGCTATTGTATTCTTCTTCTTGGCAAAAGTTTTATCTATGCAATAATATAGATCCAGCACCCCTTGGTTGTAAAATATTATTTTTATTCATATCTCAAATTTGTCTTGTCTAGTGTTCCATGCCATTTCCAGTTGGCTGGAACCATTTATCACTTTCTGGTTATTAAATTGATTTATTGTTGATGTACTTTCAACAAACACAAGATTATTGGTTGTGTATTAGTTTTCAACGTCTACCGTGTTTCTTTGCCAAAATGCACACTAGCAAATATATTTCATATATGAGGGACATTTTAGACATCAAGTAAAATAGACAGATTATATTTTCAACAGACCAATTAACCAATATATATATATATATGTTTTCTCAGGTTTTCGCGGGTGTTTGTATGTAGGTCTTTGGTTATTCGGGTCTTCTCCCACGTAAAATTGGAAGTGTCTTGGCGACGTTTCGACGAAGTCTCATTCGTCATCTTCAGGCTGGTGTTCTCGGCCTGGAAGCACGAAGCCGAGAACACCAGCCTGAAGATGACGAATGAGACTTCGTCGAAACGTCGCCAAGACACTTCCAATTTTACGTGGGAGAAGACCCGAATAACCAAAGACCTACATATATATATATATATATATATATATATATATAATATATATATATATATATATATATATATATATATATATATTTCTATGTTATATATGTTCTAGCACATACAGATGTGTTATGTGCTAAACAGAAGGAACAAAAAGCAGATGTCATGGTAGAAGGTGTACTATATATGAGATGATCTCTGAGGAGCACATTGCTTCTTGATATAGTGATTGTCCATGCCATTGTGGAAAGATATTTTATGCACTTTTTAAATATTAAGAATAAATAATATTTTATTCTGGGAGGGGAGAGCTTTCCTACAATATCATTCCCACAGTTATGTGATTGCAATCAGAGGTTCAGCCGGTTCGTACGGTTCAGGTGAATTAATAATGAAAATCGTGGTGAATTAATAGTGAAAATTGTGGATGGGCCCTCCCTCCCTGGCTCAATGCCATCCTATTTAGGCATGTTTTTGAGGCTGGGTGCATGCGCGTAAGGCACACGAGGGAGCAAAGCACATGCGCAAAAGGCACGTGGGGGCTAACCAGTGGTAAGAATATTGGAAAAACCACCACAGATTGCAATCTGAATCTTTGCAAGGGAAGTTTTGAGAAGGATAACTTTCAGAATCTGCTTCTGGAATCTCCTTGCCGTTGAGGCTGTTAACAATCTAGATCCGCCTTTCCTAATCTGATACTCCATCTGTTGATTGGTATTGATTCAGGGCAGGTGATAGGAATTGTAGTGCTATTCATCTGGAAGGATATCAATTGGGGAACGGGGATCTAAGCCATAAAGCTTGGCTGTCTTTGAAGATAAAACACCGTAGGACTCTCTCTTTTTTTCCCCCCATCACAGATCCTTGTGAAAATCTGTTGCTGAAGCTCTGCAGAATTTCATCAAAGGCATGGCTGATGGGTGTATGGAGGGCAGGAGTGGGGGGGGGGGAGAAGAAGAAAAATGAGAATGTCTTTGGGCACCGGGATGCAGCAACATTATTTTGCTACCCCGACTGCAAAACTGGGACTAGGGAATCCAGATTAAAGCTGTGTGGAACTTCAAAGGGAGACTTTGCTTTGATCGATGAATCTTTTTGTGGAAACTTTACAGGGCAGTACCTTCTGTCTTCTGGATCTGAGTTGGGTTAAAAGAATCATTTCACTAGCTTTTTTATTGGTTTTCTGCTGGATTCAGGTCTGGCCAGGGGTGGGCTTCAAAAATCTTAGCAAGGGGCTCTCCGCCTAGTTGCTGGGTGGGTGTGGCCATGGTGGGCATGGCCTAGTCGGCCTCCTGAACCACAGTGGGAGGCATTTTTGCCCTCCCTGAGCTCCAGAGGTTCTTCTCGAGCCTCCGGGAGGGCGAAAACAGCCTCCCCAGGCTCCGGAGGCCCTCTGGAGGCCAGAAATGGGTAGGCCCATTTTTCGCCCTTGCTGAGCTTCCACGCGCAGCCTGCACTTACCTGCATCCAAAACAGGCCAGGTGGGGACTCCTGGGATGGGCAAGGTGGGTTGGGTGGGCCAGCCAGGAGTGGGATTTGGGGGTTCTCCGAACTGCACAGAATCTTAGCTAGAGGTTTTCCCAAACCCCTCTGAACCCCCAGCAGCCCACCCGTGGGCCTGGCCAGAGAAAGAGTCCCATCTCACTGCTTCATTTGATAGGTGTCAAGAGATGTAGCACCATCTCAAAGTAGATTGCTTCAGAATATGGATTCAAGAAATCTCTGAAGTGAACTCAAGAGTGTTTTCCAATTCTTACTGAGATTGTGCATCCTTGCTGGGAGAAAGTTCTTTTTATTTATTTTAGCAGATAAGGAGGTGTTTTTTTTTTCCTTCCCCCAGCCAGTTGAGTCATTTTGGCTTTTTAAAAATTATGTTCATTTATTTTAATTCTGTGAAGGGACATTTAATTGTGTGAATGTCACTTTTAGAAGTGATGTAGTCATTGCCAGATACAGGTTTATCACTTTTGTAAATGTGAAGCTGGAACAAAGTATAGTAGGCATACTTTTTAAAAACATTATGTTTGTTTGTTATCAAATTTATATAGGCCTCTCCCATCTCACCAAAAGCAATTCTGAGTGCTACACTAGCAAATAAATACATAAAACAATTATCATTAATTATAAAAACATTAAAAAGCTATAAAAAACAGAACACAACAAGGAAATGACAGACAAAGGGATGTTAATGGAGCCATCTCGCAAGTTCATCCATCCACTGGGAACCTCAGACTTCCTGACATAACCATATCTTCAGTGATCTTCAGACATTCAAAACTCATCTCAGGAGGAAGAAAACTTTACAGTGCAGGGGCCACAGTAGAAACCTCCCCGCCTCCTAGGGCAGTGATGCTAACCGTTTTGCCGTCGCATGCCAAAAGCAGGGGTCACATGTGGGCAGGGGGGGTTGTGTGCACACACATACCCACAGTCATAATTCAATGTGCCCCGCCCCCTTGTGCATGTGACCCTCCGCGCTCCTCCCACTTTTGGCACGCAATGGCACAGTGGGACTGGAAGGCCCGTTTTTTTGCCCTCCCCAGGCTCCAGAGACTTTCTAGGAGCCTGGGGAGGGTGAAAATGACCTTTTTTCCCCCAGAAGCCCTCCAGAAGCCCCCAGAATGTCCCATTTCCCAACTTCCATTGGAACCAGAAGGCCCATTTTTCACCCTCCCCAGGCTCCAGAGGCTTTCTAGGAGCCTGGGGAGGGCAAAAACGGCCTTCTCACCCCCCAGGAGGCCTTCCGGAAGCAGGAAACAGCCCGTTTCCCGACTTCCAGCAGGCCCAGAAGGCCTGAAAATCAGCACATGTGCGCTGGAGCTGAATTAGAGCAACATTTGCGTGCCCACAGATATGGCTCCGCACATCACCTGTGCCATAAGTTCGCCATCACGGTCCTAGTGCCTGCCACAACAGGACTTGTCAAGTGCAAAACATCACGCCCAAATATTAAGTTGTAGTTCAGAAGATTTATTACCAATAAAGGAGAATATTTGTAGTTCAGGGTTGAAATGAGGGGTCCTTGATGCTCTTTGAGCTTCCTTGTTTTCTTGCAGAGGTTTCATTACCCAACTAGGTAACATCTTCAGTGCTAGTGATGTTACCTAGTTTGAATAATGGAATGTCTGCAAGAAAACAAGCAAACTCAGAGAGCACCAAGGACCCCAGAGAAGATTTATTGCTCCTTCCTATATGCAAGAATCCAATCAACTATAGTTCAATCCTAAGTGGGTACCAGATAAAAGTCAATGGAATTCAAGAGGGGTTGGACTTGGACCGTTTGTGGGAACGTAATGACTCTAAGCTGATGATGCACTTAACTCCACCCTCCAGTTCTGTTCTTCTCTTATAGTACCTGTAGCATGCCCTCTATGCTATATCTGGTCGGACAGGCAGGTTAAAGTCCAGTTGCCTCTTGAAAAAGCACCTTTGGGTCTCTTCATAGCACTACCTTTGTGGAAGTGATTTAGCTTGCTTCCCTAAACCTTTAGATGTGGAGAAATAGGACAGGAAGACCTCAACTGAAAAGTGACTACCAAAGGAAATCTCCAGGGAGTTAAAGTTTAATGCAGCTTCTCTGGCGGCCCTGTACCTTCTCTGCCCAAATTTGCAGTCCTCAGCCAGTGCCGAATAACCTCTGTAAATGTATTTGCTACAGCAAAATCCAGGTGCTTACATTTTCAAAATACGGCTCTGTCGTTATCGTATCTCCTCTTCCTCTTCTCATAGGAAGCCAGCGTAGACTGCTAAAGTGTTCCAGATGCATAATTCAAATCCCTACCCAGAAATGTCACTCTGAAATGTTTTCCCAGCTTTCAAATAGTTTTTTTTGTATACATACACTTTCTTCTGCATGCTATAAATCGAAGCATCTCTTTCTTTCACAAAGAGCAAAATTTCCCTTCTTAAATTGTACCAACCTCTCAAGACATCATTTTGTTTTCTATGCAGAATCTTGCTTCATTCTTCAGTTTTGTTTTTGTCTAATGAATGCCCAAGTCTCTCTTAACATTTATCACAAGTTTGAAAAAGCCAACAAGATGATGTACATTTTTTATTTTATTTTATTTCTCCCCACCCTGGATTAGAGAAAAACAAAAGAAGCCTTCCCTGTACAAATTAATAATCTTGGGTCAGTATTACCATTGGATCCAATTGACTTTCCTGACTGTGAGAACAATTAATCAGTGGAACAACTTGCCTCCAGAATGTTGTGGCCCGTCAGAGGCCTGTGCAGATTGTAGCTGATTCTGACAACGAGGAGGCTGGTGTAGTGCTGCGCCAGCAGCCTGTGCAGCTGGCGCTCAAGTCAGACAGTGAGGAGGTTGGAGAAGATGTGGTGCCAGAGGCAGGGATTCAGCCAGGGCCTTCAGAACCTCCAGAAACTCCTTTAAGTGAAGAGGACGAAGAGGAGGAGCAATGCACGGGCGCGCAGAGCTGCCAAAAGTCAGGAGTGGCTCCTCAGGAGGAGGTCTCCTCGACAGTAAGGCTTGGGGCTAATTGGCCACTCCCTTAGCCTATTTAAGGAGGAACGCTGATTGCAGCAAGCTGTAGGGAACAACTTTAGTTCACTCTCCTTCGCGTCTGGATTCTCTGCAAAATTGCTTCTGGGCTTTCTGCCAACCCTAGTAAGACTGTGATTACCTTACCTTAGAATTCTTGTAGGCTGTTTGAAAGTTTATTAACAGCCTTTGGTTGAAAAAGACTGAGTTATTAGAGTAAAATAAGCTTTGTATAGATTTTGTGTGTGCTGCGTTCTTTGGGGTCCGTAGCTGGGGTAGAACACAGAAGTTGTGGGTGCTTCAACACTGGAGGTTTTTAAAAAGAGTTTGCATAACCATTTGTCTGAACTGGTATAGGGCAGAGTTCCCCAAGCTTTCCAGGTTGGTGGCCTGGAGCAGAGGGAGCGGGGGAAGAGGGGATGATTTTGTTGGAGGGACAGGGACATGTATGGGTGCCTGCACATGGACAATTGTCCATGATGTTCACGGTGACACTTGCACAAGTGGGACCAAAAGCACCTATAATGAATTTGCACAAGTGGGACTTCAAGCGCCTGCAACGAGATTTGCCTGAGTGGGGCTGCGATCACCCATGACGACACTCATGTGAGTGGGGCTGGACCTCCAGCAACACTTGTGGTGATGCTTACACAAGTGGGGCCATGTGCATTCACAAACACATGTGCACCAGCTGGCCACTCACAGCCCAGTAACACTAGATCATGGCCCATAGGTTGGGGGCTCCTGGTATAGGCTCAAGCAGGGGGTGGACTAGAAGACTTCCAAGATCCTTTCCAGTTCTGTTATTCTGTTATTTTCCCAAGAGAATATTATGTAACTTATTAACTACCAATAATGTTGAAACACACTACAGTAGGAAGATAGTAATAGTAATCCTGGTGGCACGATGGCTCAGCTGTTAAGATGCTGGATCTTTGACTGGAAAGCCATCAGCCCAGGTTTGAGACTTGAGCGCCACGTGATGGGATGAGCTCCCGTCTTTGTCTCAGCTCCTGCCAACCTAGCAGTTTGAAGGCACGCAAATGCAAGTAGATAAATAAGTACCCTTTCAATAGGAAGGTAACAGTGGTCCAGGGGTGGATTCTACTTACCTTTTTACTACCAGTTCGCAATGGGGCTGCGCACAGTTCTGTTGACGTCGGGATCGGTGGGCAGAGCCTCCCTCCAGTTTTACTACTGGTTCTACTGCAGTGGTCCATGATGTCATGATGGTCACATGACCATGGAAATGTCTTCCAATGGTGCTGATTCAATGGCCTTGAAACAGAGATGAGCACCACCCCCTATAGTCGACTAGCGGAGTAAAATCCTCAGGGACTCCTTCCTTACTCATCCTGATACTTTTTTTTCCTTTATATACAGGTAGTCCTTGACTAACAACCGATTGCTTACCAACCGTTTGATAGTACAAGGGACCCTCCCCCAAAAGCTACTTATAACCAGGTTTTGAAGTTCTAATAAAGCCCATCCGAGAGTCACAGAACTGCATTTTTGTTGCCACATTTATGACCTTTTGCAGCTCCTTCTGTAATCATGTGGCCACGATTTATAACGAGTTTTTGCTGGAAACTGGCCTTTACTTACTTGTTACTATTTAACTCGGCACACTATAAAACATAATAGCAAATGATAAAAATGTAATAACACTGAACTGAAAACACTCTTAAGGGGCAAAGTTAGCCTGTTATGGTACCACCAAGAAGAAATTAACTAATCCAAGTTATTTACCTCTCTGGAGGATATATTTAACCCCCAAATAGATCTAATTATACAGAGTTGAACTAATTGAAATAATGGCCTGCTTATTTCCAGTTGTTTCTGCCCACCGCATGTTTGGGCAAAATATGTGCACCAGTTTTGTTCAATTAAATCTTGCCATCTTGTGGGATGGAGATGTTCCTTTGGGGCCCCTGTCATTTATTTTTTTTTTCATTCTGTTCTTCTGTTCTAATTGTTTTTTTTAATCCTGGCTGCCTCTTTGTGTGGGTTTGAACTCTTTTAATTGTTTTACTGTTTAGGGGATTTTCAAAGCCCACTTTTCTGGAGTGGGCGGCCATATCAAATCTGATAAATTAAAGATGAAATTAAAATAAATTAATTCCAACACATTAGTCACGCCGAAAGGACATGTGCATATCTAGAGCTCTAGGAAAGAAAGTGGCTGAAAAAATAAGCATCTTTATTTATTGGCAATAAAAAACCAGCATATGCGAAATATTATGGGTATTATTATACCCATAATACGAAATGGGTACAATAATCAAAATTTTGTATTCCAAAAACACAACTTTTAATCTAGTTAGCTTGACTTCATGTGCCACAAGCATGTTTTGGAAACAAGGAGTAAAGCTTTGTATTGTGTATAGCCACATTGTTTGGTGGTTCATCATCTTTCTTTAGATGGAAAAGGCAGCTTATATTAAATATGTATGTATGTATGTATGTATGTATGTATGTATGTATGTATGTATGTATGTATATATGTATATATATATATATATTCTCACCCAGCCATCAATCAACAGGTGGCGCAATCACTCAGCAGTTAAGACGCTAGGCTTGCCAGCTGAAAAGCCAGCAGTCCAGGTTCGAGACCCAAGCACCAAGAGACGGGGTGAGCTCCCGTCCTCGTTCCAGCTCCTGCCAACCTAGGAATTTGAAAGCATGCAAATGCAAGTAGATAAATAAGTACCACTTTGGTGGCAAGGTAACGGCACTCCATGATGTCATGCTGGCCCTCCCCCATAATTCTTGACTGCCATATGGGCAGAAAGATGGAATAAAACCTCATGTTTTAATATTATTTTAAATCCTTTATTAAGCCACATTCCAGTTTAGTATTCTGTGTTCTGTAGCGGGCGAGATGCCATACTGGGCACAGTGGGCTGGTCAGAGGAAATTCTGGAAATTGAGGTCCCAGCATACAACACCTGGAGAGATCCTGTTGTTCTAATGAGATCAGGGTAGGAAGTCTCTCTGCTTAGTCACACATACCCTGGTCATGTCCATTTGCTTCCGCTAGTACAGAAAGGTGGGAAATGCAGGGTACCCAAAGAATAATGTGTGTAACACCTCTGCTGTGTGAACTGCATTCGGTACTGATCTACTTCCGGGTCCAATTCGAAGTGTTGGTTATATGACCTTTAAAGCCCCGCATGGCATGTCACCAAGTTACCTATATCTTCATCCCATCATGTCAGCCTGTCCACCTGGTCAAGAAGAGAAGGGACGTTGCAGTTGAGGCAGGACCCCCCTACACTCTCCTGGTCTTCCAGAAAGGCATGAAAACATGTCTCTGCATTCTTGCTTGGAGAGCATATAGGAGCACAAAACCATGGGGCTGGTTACCACCCTAAATTCCTTTCCCTGGCCTTTTAATTAATTTTTTCACATTGCTTGAGTTTTAAATTTTACATTTGTTGTTGTTAGTTGCGAAGTGGTCTCCAACCTATCACGACCTCATGGACAATGTTCCTCCAGGCCTTTCTGTCCTCTACCATCTCCCGGAGTCCATTTAAGCTCATGCCTACTGCTTCAGTGACTCCATCCAGCCACCTCGTTCTCTGTCGTCCCCTTCTTCTTTTGCCCTCAATCGTTCCCAGCATTAGGCTCTTCTCCAGTGAGTCCTTCCTTCTCATTAGGTGGCCAAAGTATTTGAGTTTCATCTTCAGGATTTGGCCTTCTAAAAAGCAGTCAGGGTTGATCCCTTGACCAGTTTGATTGCCTTGCAGTCCAAGGGACTCGCAGGAGTCTTCTCCAGCACCTTAGTTCAAAGGCCTCAATTCTTTGGCGCTCAGTCTTCCTTACGGTCCAACTTTCACAGCCATACAATGCAACTGGGAAAGCCATAGCCTTGACTATACACACTTTTGTTGCCATTTAACATACTGTTTCTATATTTTTAATATTTTATTTGAATACTGCCCTAAGTTTCTCTGTGAGGGAGTCAGACTGTTTTAAAATCTTATTAAACAAACAAACAGGTAAGTAAAGTCAGTATTCAGGTTTTTTCTCTGAGTACTTTGCTGGCATTTTCCTTTTTCTCTACTCTCCAAATCCATTTGAAATCCTCAAACATTTCTCTCAACAGCAACTCGTCGCCTCCTCTGACAGAAGGAATGAAATTTCATTTGAATTTATTGCTGAGTTTGCATCCAGAACTCTCTCATTTATTGTTACATCTATTTCCAGGCATAGCACGGAAAGATTTTTGTATAGGGAGAACAGGTTAATTTGCCAAAACACAAAGCAACAAGGTCTGACTGCAATTGTTTTCTGGGACGTTACAACTCGGGGAGGAACACAACCCATTTCCAGCAAGTTGCAAAGCAAATAACATTTACTCACAAGGAGAGTTCCACGCAGCTGGAAGATGGATGATTTGTGCCAAAGGCTTTAAGTACAAGTCCTGTTCGTGCAAAAATTCTGCTCGGTCATATGCAATATTGATTTGGCCATTTGCATAGGAACTTAGAAAGCTGGCTTACTCTAGCTGCTCATTTATTTATTCACTATGATTTGCATACTGCCTCAATCCTAAACCCTGGGTGGCTCACTCCGGTATACCCTCAAACAACATTATAGATCAAAGGTAAAAATACCCAGAATATAATTGAATGCAAGTATTCTAGTAACTTCAATACTCCCTTGTAAGAAATGGGACAACACATAACTTCTCAGTGGAAGGTAGAGCGACCCCTTTCAAGGGTAGCCTTGCCAAAGTTTCTGAAAACTGAACTCTTCAGGATCATCATTATTATTATTTTATTGCTTTATGGTGGTGGGTTTTTTTTTTTTTGCTTCTTTCTTTCTGGTTTCAGCACTGTAAAGGTAAAGGTAAAGGTTCCCCTCGCACATATGTGCTAATTGTTCCCAACTCTAGGGGGCAGTGCTTATCTCCGTTTTAAAGCCGAAGAGCCAGCGCTGTCCAAAGACGTCTCCATGGTCATGTGGCCGACATGACTAAATGCCAAAGGCGCACGGAACGCTGTTACCTTCCCACCAAAGGTGGTCCCTATTTTTCTACTTGCATTTTTTACATGCTTTCGAACTGCTAGATTGGCAGAAGCTGGGACAAGTAACGGGAGCTCACCCTGTTACGCGGCACTAGGGATTCGAACCGCTGAACTGCCGACCTTTCCATCAACAAGCTCAGCATCTTAGCCATTGTGCCACCGCGTCCCTTTCAGCACTGTAAGGTATGGCTTAATTTATTTTTCTTTACTGTGAACTGTTCCTTTTATTTTACTGAATGAGCCAGCAGCATACACAAGTGATTAAATTAATAATAACCCTAACCTAGTGGGTAAAAGGTGTTCCTCAAAGACTTGCAGAAGTACCACTAAAAGAGAATAATTGTAGCTCAGGATTGAACGGTTGCACTGCACTGATGATGTTACCTAGTTTGGTAACCAGACATCTTGCAAGAAAGCCCCTGAGCTCAGAGAGCATCAAGGTGTTAATTAGATAGTATGGCTGTCACCTGACAGCAAGCACGCATTGCACCTGCTATATCTTCCGAATGGTCTTCAAAGGCACCCAATGTAGAGCAAATCCAAGCATTCGATTCCATCAGGTTGGTTGACTGCACTCTTCTGTGATTTGAGGCACGTGGTTTCCTCAATCCAACCTGCAAGGTGTCATGGATTAAGTTGAGGAGCTTTGATAGGCAACCCAAAAACTCTATCCCTAAACTTACTCTCTGTCCCAATTCATAACGCTCAGGGTTCCAAGTGTTCTGCTTCTAGGAACTGAGGACCTATAGGTAGGAAAGATGGTATCTATTGGAACCATATTGCCTGTGGACATTTCCCTTGATGATTGCCATTATTTACACTTATTTAAACTTTAAAGGTGAGATAAAACAATAGGATCCTGTAAAGCTACTCATCAACTTAGAACGTCATCTTAACTATGGACATTATAGGAATTCTATAGGTATGGAAATGTGATAGGAGATATCTTCTTAACTACCATTGAAAATGGAGGGATGCGGTGGCTCAGTGGCTAAGACGCTGAGCTTGTCGATTGAAAGGTCGGCAATTCAGCAGTTCAAATCTCTAGCGCCGCCTAACAGAGTGATCTCCCGTTACTTGTCCCAGCTTCTGCCAACCTAGCAGTTCGAAAGCACGTAAAAAATGCAAGTAGAAAAATAGGGACCACCTTTGGTGGGAAGGTAACAGCGTTCCACGTGCCTTTGGTGTTTAATCATGCCGGCTACATGACCATGGAGATGTCTTCAGATAGCACTGTCTCTTCGACTTTGAAATGGAGATGAGTACTGCCCCCTAGAGTCGGGAATGGCTAGCACATGTATGCGAGGGGAACCTTTACCTTTACCTGCCATTGAAAATGGAATACGAAACCTTTATTCCAGAAGGGTGAGACCAATAGAGAAAAAGACTTTTGGGTGTGGGGTGGTGAGAATTAAAACATTGAGGGGAAATAATGAGGGAGAAATTGTTTATCTCTTTGGCCAGTGGCCCAATTGATATTTGTCAAAGGAAAACCTCTGCTAATGGTGAAGAAGATCCATCCATTTCTGTGTACGAAACCCTGATCAAGTTTGGTTAAGCGCCTCTGGGGAATATCTTGCTTAGAAATTCTGACCTGTGATTTTTAAGTAATAAAGCTTCCAGGCTAAGTGCTAATGAGTTTGCTTTGTGCTGTAAATCATAGTTCAGCTTGCACCGGTACCTATTCTTAGATCAGAGATATCAGCCACAGTAAAGATGATGGCTCCAGGTTGAAATAGGTTCAGAGATTAATTGAAGATTATAGCTCACAGGCAGATTTATGGAGAACTCTTTTTTGAAGCCATGGACTCAGCTGAATTCTATCCTCTCTCTCCCTCCCCCCCCCACTCTCTCTCTCTCAACCCTGCCTGATGGAACAGTTTCAGTGAATTTGTAATGGGGACTTTTTCTTTTCTGTCCATGACTTTATTACTGGAGAATGATGTAAAAAGTGTATTGCTTCTTTTAGTTACAGGCCTTCAATTTCTGCTGCTTTGTTTGCTGTCTCAGAACCCAAATATGTGAATTGCACTGTCTTTTCCTCTCTGCTCTGATAGGGAAATGGGGTGATAAATGGGATGATGGGGGGGAGGAGATCTCCCGCGTAAAATTGGAGGTTTCTTGGCAATGTTTCAACGAAGTCTCATTCGTCATCTTCAGGCTGGTGTCTTCGGCTTCGACACCATTGCTCCTAGAAGCACGAAGCCGAAGACACCAGCCTGAAGATGACGAATGAGACTTCGTCGAAACGTTGCCAAGAAACCTCTAATTTTACGCGGGAGAAAACCCGAATAACCAAAGACATACATATATATATATATATATGTGTGTGTGTGTGTGTGTGTGTGTGTGTGTGTGTGTGTGTGTGTGTGTATTATCACTGTATATCGGACATGAATACAATTGAGTGAGTCCAGAGATATTTCATGAGAAGAGTCCTCTACTCCTCTGCTCGCAACAAAATACCTTATGCCACCAGGCTTGAAATTTTAGGCTTGGACAACCTAGAACTATGCCACCTACGGTCTGACCTATCCGTAGTACACAAAATTATCCACTACAATGTCCTACATGTCAATGACTACTTCAGCTTCAACCGCAATAGTACACGGGCACACAATAGAATATAAACTCAAGGTAAACCGCTCCAAACTCGATTGCAGAAAATGCAACTTCAGCAATAGAGTGGTCAATGCCTGGAATGCACTACCTGACTCTGTGGTTACATCCTCATCCCCCCATAACTTTAACCTTAAGACTGTCTCCTGTTGGCCTCACCCCATTCCGAAGAGGTCTGTAAGGGGCGTGCATAAGTGCACCAGCATGCCTTCCGTCCCTGTTCTAATATCCCCATTTATTTGTACCCAGTTCCTGTTTTAATATCCATGTTTATACTTATTTCTGTTACCTCGTACATGTTTGACAAACTAAATAAATAAATAAATATTTCAGGAATCACAGAGTGCTGATTGTTGAAATGTATACATAGCTGCATTTTTGATCTGCATTGTTTCTGGGCTGCTGCTTTCTGTTTGTTTATACCTTCAAGTCAATGTTGGCTCCTGGTGACTGCCTGGGCTACAATTCTCTTGGCAAGATTTCCGGAAGTGCCTTGTTCCTAGGATCCAATTAGCTAAGATGGGACTAGAACTCATCGTCCCTAAGAGAGACTAAAGTGTCTCTCGCAATCCAGTCTTTCTCTCTCTTCCCCATCCTATTGTCAAAGTCCTTGACCTGCCATTTAAAAGGAAGGACCACACAACTATCAACATAATAGTTTTAAATTGGGGTATTTTAAATTTCTGGGGTTTTAATTGAGCCAAATTTATTTAATCATTTTAAATTTTAATTGTTGTTTTGTCTTGTGTTTTTAAATAGGCTGTACACCGCCCTGAGTCCTTCGGGAGAAGGGCGGTATAGAAATAAAATTATTATTTATTATTATTATTAAAAACTGTAACCTCTCCTCTGACACGTGTTTCATGAAAGGCACACGAGAGAAATAAGACTGTCTCCACATTTAAAGAAGAAACAAATCCCAAATACCTTGTTTTCATTATTGGTTGATAACCTGATCAAAGAAGCTGCTAACACAATCCATGTGCAATTTTCTCTTGGAAAAATTATCAAGTGACTTAAAATAATTGTTATGTTTTTTTTTTAATTGGGAAGAAATCTTCCCCATACCAGTGAAACAATAACATTAAATCTCTCTTCCCCCCCACCATTTGTCATCTATATCTATCTTTCTATTATCTATCTATCACATATCTATCATCCATATCTATCTTTCTATTTTTATCTAACATCTGTCTGTCTGTCTGTCTGTCTGTCTGTCTGTCTGTCTGTCTATCTATCTATCTATCTATCTATCTATCTATCTATCTATCTATCCATCCATCCATCCATCCACCCACCCACCCACCCACCCACCCACCTACCTACCTTTCTATCTATCTATCTATCTATCTATCTATCTATCTATCTATCTATCTTCAGTAAAGATATGAAGCATAACTAGGCGCAATTCCTTGTTATGAATCATTTACTGAAATGGATGGCTATAGAAATCAATCAATCAATCAATCAAACAAACAAACAAACAAACAAACAAACAATAAATAAATAAATAAATAAATAAATATTCTAGCTATAAAATGAGCACAAAAAAATCAAATAAATAGAAAACAATAGAGGGATCTACTTACTCCAACCAGCCTATCAGCAAAAGTTGCCCAGTTCTTCCTTTTAAATAATAAACTAAAGGAGACTTTTTGTTTTTTCCAAAAAGAGTTTGTTAAAACCCACTTGCCCTTCTGTGTTTTAAGAACACCTGATTTTCCTGGCAAGAAATGGGGATGCATTGAGGTGGAAAATGACTGGGGTACAAGAATGTCCTGTAAGTCTTGGTTGATTTTTCCAGTGAAAGAAACTCCAAACAGACAAACAATTAAACAATTGAAAGAATTGCTGAGCTAAGGTGGGATAGCAATACATTTTTCTCTGTGTTCTTTCAACATATGCTTCCCTTCTGCAAATAATAATACAAATAAAGACATTTGTGGACCACCTATTTCCTTCTCAAAGCTCCTTTACTTTGTCATGTAGTGATAGAGATTCTCTTCAATAAGATTGACAGCTTTATTTGCTTTTTATTGTCTGCTGTGGAAACAGCATAAGTTTGGGTCTAAATTAATCCTTATTGCATTTTAAATTTCATAAGATTCCTTGACAGAGTGTGCTACCTCAGACTTAGCTGTGTTGGCTATAATCAATTTATTATTCATAAATTCTTTGTTTTGACAGCAGCAGGTTGAATTCAATTACTGCCAAAAAAAAAAAAAAAAAGCCGATTTATACTTGGCTACATTAGTAGGAAATGAGCTGTTCAGCGATGCAGACTGCCATAGCACATGGTACAGTCTCTTTGATAATTATTTATACATATGTCCAGAGAACAAAAACAACAACAAAAATGTGCTAGGGACACTTTTGTTTCGTATACTGTTTATAGAAGCAGAGAGGAAATTAAAGAGGAAATTGTAATGGGGAATTGTTACCACATTCAATTGCTGCAGGGATTGGAATGCGATTCGATGGAATGGAATGTACATCTACATTGCTGAGATTCTCGAAGTCAAACTAGCCAATGAGCCGATTGTGGTGCACACCCGACAACATGACCCACAACGTGTGCCTAATTCACGTTGACCATATTTTGGTAGTAGCTATAAACAATAATCAGAATCGAGCTGGAAGGGACCTTGGAGGTCTTCTAGTCCAGCCCCCTGCTCAAGCAGAAGACCCTATACCATCTCAGACAAGTGGCTGTCTAGTCTCTTCTTAAAAACCTCCAGTGATGAAGCACCCACAACTTCCGAAGGCAACTTCTGTTCCACTGGCTAATTGTCTTCGTTATTAGAAAGTTTCTCCTTAATTCCAGGTTGCTTCTCTCCTTGATTAGTTTGCATTCTGGTCTTAAAAATCTGCAAAGTTTAAATTGTCCCAAGTTTTTAAAACACTGATCTAAAGTAATAAACATACGCAGTCAACTTTGCCTCCTCCAAAAGTTGGAAAGGAAAATTAAACATATATTAACGTCATTTATTTTTATTTTATTTTTATTTTATTTCCAATTTATATACCGCCCTTCTCCCTGAGGACTCAGGGCGGTGTACAGCCAGAATTAAGAACATGAAATACAAATATTAAAAAACATTAAAATATATATAAATTTGGCCCAAAAATTAAAAATCACAAACCAATTTAAAACTTTTAAAAATTTCTTCTTAAACCAGCCCGGCTTGCTAGAAAAAGTGGGTTTTAAGGGCACGGTGGAAGGCACTGAGGTCTTGGATTCTCCTTATCTCTGGGGGCAACTGATTCCAGAGGGTAGGTGCCCCCACAGAGAAAGCTCTCTCTCTGGGGGTCACCAGCCTACATTGTTTGGCTGATGGCACCCTGAGGAGGCCATCTCTGTGGGAGCGCATGGGTCGATGGGAGGTCGTCGGTAGCAGCAGGCGGTCTCGAAGATAGCTAGGTCATAATCCTGTATTCAGGTTCAGACCATATACATAGTCATAGATAATATAACTTTTACAAAACATTGAATACAAATCAGTCTGTAGGGTTACAGAAGTTCCTTAGGCTCATAATAACTTTCTTGACTTTTTACAGTGAACGCTGATTTTACTTCAAGCTAAAAAAAATAAATTGAAAAGCTATTTTAGTATCACCTTAATTAATTAACTCTGAATAACTATAGTTCAATCCACAGGATGAATGAGAATATACTCGTCACATCACTAGAGGCATCAGCAGGAGTCAAAAAAGTCAAGATGCCAATAATAGTCCCACAACTTGTGAGAAGATTAACACAATTTTGCAAGTCTGAAACATCCCCTTTTCCATGGTTTGTATAGCTCAAGAAACTAGGGAGGGTCCTTCTAATATATTTGCCATGACCTCAGTCAGGCTAATTCCAATATCTCAGGACCTGCCACAGTGGTGGAATTCATTTTTTTTTTTACTACCAGTTCTGTGGCTATGGCTTGGTGGGCATGGTGTGGTGTGGTGTGGCTTGGTGGGTGTGGCAGGGGAAGGATACTGCAAAATCCCCATTCCCTCCCCCACTCCTGGGGGAAGGATAATGCAAAATCTCCATTCCCACCCCACTCTGAGGCCAGCCAGAGGTGGTATTTGCCGGCTCTCCGAACTATTCAAAATTTCCGCTACCAGTTCTCCAGAACCTGCTGGATTTCACCCCTGGGCTGCCACAAAGAAAAGAGAGTCAAAGCACCTGAGGGCTTGACAAGAAGTAATGGATGGAAACTAATCAAGGAGAGAAGCAACCTAGAACTAAGGAGAAAGTTCCTGACAGTGAGAACAATTAATCAGTGGAACAACTTGCCTCCAGAAATTGTGAATGGTCCAACATGGAAGTTTTTAAGAAGAGATTGGACAACCATTTGTCTGAAATGGTTTCCTGCCTGATCAGGAGGTTGGACTAGAAGACCTCCAAAGTCTCTTCCAACTCTGTTCTGTTCTGTTCTGTTCTGTTCTGTTCTGTTCTGTTCTGTTCGTTCTGTTCTGTTCTGTTCTGTTTTGTTCTACTCCACTCCACTTCACTCCACTCCACTCCACTCCATTCCATTCCAATTTTGGAGGCTAATATGCCTCTTATCCAACTGTCCTCCTTGGCTGTGGCTCTTCCTTCTGTCTTCCAAGATCATTTTTTAACCATTACAGGGTCTCGCCCATGATGCTGAACTGAACATCCAGCATTCAGAGTTCAGACCTTTAAGCTTGGGCGCCCAAGCAAAGTCCTCTCTGGCCCAATGGTATTTTGATCTAGGTCACAACAAAGAAAAAATTAGTCTTTTACACCAAGAGCTCAGATAGAAATTAGATCTATCTCTACAAGTTGTCTACTGAGCAAAAGAGATTATAGGACACCAGAGTCTTGACTAGATCTCTGGAAAAAGACGGAGTATAAGAAGGTGTGCCTGGCATCCACGCTTATATCTTTATCTTACAGTACAAGTAGTCCTCAATTTACAATAATTTTTTTAACAACCATTCAAACTAACTACAGCACTAAAAAAAAAAATGACTTACAACCAGCCCTTGCACTTACAACCATTGCAGCATCCCAGGTTGAGTCTATGACAATTTGCCATGGCCAACTCACCATTATCAACTTGCCAAGCCAACTCATACTGCCAACTCACCACGGCCAACTTGCGATGATTAGAGATTTCATCCCACCATGGCCATTTAACATCTTTCAACATAGGAAAAACCCTGATTGCAAAAATATCACACATTTATACCTATGAATTAAAAGGAATATATATTATATATATATATATATATATATATATATTTATATATATATATATATATATATATATATATAATATATATAAATTATATAATTTATATTTGCTGATAAAGAAATAAAGGGACACTAGTATAGATCTATTTCAAGCTATTTAGCTCTCATCAGCTAGCCATAACCTTACTCAAATTCGAACGTGAGCTGCCTGCATATTAGGCAGTTGTATTAACCTCTGAGCCACAAGTTCTCCTCTCTTTATTAGCTTGAGCCAGGGGAGAGATTGCCAAGGAAGCAGTGTGCTCCCTCCCATCTTTGTTTTGTTTGTTTATCGTTTTAATTAATGGGGCCAAATCTATATATATATATATTTAACTGTGTTTTAATATTTGTATTTGATGTTTTTATTTGGCTGTTCACCGCCCTGAGTCCTCAGGGAGAAGGGCGGTATACAAATTCAAAAATAAAATAAAATAAATAAAATAAATCTTGGGGTAGACCAACTAAACTGGAAGTCTGGGCTAAGAATATTTAGGAATACTATAATATGTACTTAATAATATGTAATCTAATGCTATACTTTTGTATCAGAAATTCCATGATTCCATGGTTTTCTGCATTACTGTAATTAGATCAAAACTGATGTTTTTTTCTGGCAATCAGCCAGAATAAATATATAAATATTTTACATACAAAATTATGTAAATATATAAATTTATATATTTATAAAAATATAAAGAATAATATAATAGTTGAGTACAGATTTCGAAGAGTATTAAGTGGAAAAATAGAATGTTCTACAATAAATGGGGTTAGCAGATTGATAAATATTATAAAGATTATAATTACAACACAATTATACAGCAATGTGGTTACGTCATTAGAATCAAACTTCTTTTGAAATCCTGGATCAAGTTCTATTTGGAATATGTAATTATTTGGGAATATGCAGTTAAGGTTTCCTTTCTCAAGGACTTATTTATAAGACATTTAGGGGGGGGAAATCTTCCCCATCACTATCTGATGATACTCAAGTCAACATTTTTAGAGACTGTTTTGTTGATTATTTCTTTTCTCTCGAGTGACAGAAATAAAACCCGCAATCAATAGTAGAGAGGCACCCACAGTGTAAATGTAAAATATCACAAGCTTGCGAGTGTGTCTTGAAAACAGGTGTAAAGGTAAAATGACTTAGAAACAAAGAGAAGTTACACTGAAATGTTTTTGAATGAGGATTTGCAAGGGTTATTTATTCATACCCTAGGAGCAGGTGCTAAACTATATGAAGAGAATAACTGAGCACAATATTTTGTGCAATTATCTGTGGATTTCTCAGGGATGAACATCTCCTAAAGTCTATCACAACCTCCGGTATTGATTGAAGGCATGCTTCTTTCTCTGTCTATTGTTTGATCAACAGACAGAGAACACAATTTAATCTCCTCCTTTCATCCAGTTTCTTGCTGCTCTCTTAAATTCATTGTTTATGTAATTATTAGCAGTATGTAGAGTTCGCCCTTCCTTTATTTCTGCTGAATATTTTTCCTGGTTTTTTTCCCCCACTCTTGAATCTCATAGCTAGGGTACAGTTTATATCATGTTTCCCAAAAATAAGTCCCTGTCTTATATTTTTTTTGAACCCTGAAAAAAGCGCTTGGCTTTATTTTCGGGGAGGTCTTATCATTTTGGGGCGCGTGGAGAAAGATGGGGCTCCTCTTGCCATCTTACCTGATCTTTAACTCTGTCTCCCTAACCCTAACCAGAGGAAATGGCGAGGACTGGCTGCACATGCGTTTAAATATTTTTGGAGAGGGCTTATTTTCAGGGAAGGGTTTATTTTGGGGGAAAGTCTTATTTTCGGGGGAGGTCTTATTTTCGGGAAAACATGGTATGCAACAATGTTTGGTTTCCCATGGCAGATCCTGAATCCGTTTTACAAAATTGGAATTGAAATTATGACTGATTTTGTTATCATTATTAACTAATTTAAAGGTTCGTTTAATCTCACTCTTCCATCAAAAGAGTCCCAGAGCAGTTTTTAGAATGTTAATTACAATCTGAAAAGCATAACCCAAAAGCAAAGAGAGAGAGAGAGAGAGAGGAGGAAAAAATATTAATTTATTAATTATTTTATGACATTGTAAGCCACCCAGAGTGACTTGATAATGAGAAGGGCAGCATATAAATGCAATATATATATTGCAAGCCAATAAACACATACTGGGACTCCCAACCAATCAGAATGAAAAGGTGGAGCCATCCCAGAATACCAGCACCAGATTTGAAATTCCAACGTCAGTTAGTGCAAAATGACTACTGGCATAAGCCTGATGATGGCAGATGGGATTCTGCCGAAACGTCGCTTCTACCCTTTTAGGGATATATCCACAATTACACGGGAAGAAACCCGAAATATTAACTACACACACACACACACACACACACACACACACACACACACACACACACACATATATATATATATATATATATATATATATATATATATATATATATAAAAAGTAGTTTTTGACTTACAACCACAGTTGAGCCCCAAATGTCTGTGGCTGAGTGAGACAATTGTTAAGTGACTTTTGCCCCATTTTATCAACTTTCTTGCCACAGTTGTTAAGTGAATCCCTGCAGTTGTTAAATGAGTAACATGATTGTTAAGTGAATCTTTGCATGCCAAAGGGGATCAGATGATCGTGGTACACTGCAGGAATCATAAATATGAACTGGTTGCCAAACATCCAAATTTTGATCCCATGACCAGGGGGGATGCTATAACGGTTGTAAGTCTGAAAAACAATCATGTCATTTTTTTCATTGCTGCTGTAACTTTGAACAGCCACTAAACAAATGGTTGTAAGTCAAGGAGCTCTGGTGGCTCAGCAGACTAATTAACATCCACTTACATCTGCTGCCTGCAATTACTGCAAGTTCAAATCTCGCCAGGCTCAAGGTTGACTCAGCCTTCCATCCTTTCTAAGATAGGTAAATTGAGGACCCAGATTATGGGGGCAATAAACTGACTTTGTATAAATATACAAAAGGATGAAGGCTATTGCTTAACGCATTGTAAGCCGCCCTGAGTCTCCGGAGAAGGGCGGCATATAAATCATTTTTTTTTTAAAAAAAAGACTACCTGGTAATTTCTACCTTATAGAGAGCTAGTTAACATTTATAAAATTCTTTAGAATAACAAAGTTGGAAGGGACCTTGGAGGTCTTCTAGTCTAACCCCCTGCTCAGGCAGAAAACCTTATACCATTTCAGACAAATGGTTATCTAATCTCTTCTTAAAAACTTCCAGTGTTGGAGCATTCACAACTTCTGGAGGCAAGTTGTTCCACTGATTAATTGTTCTAACTGTCAGGAAATTTCTCCTTAGTTCTAAGTTGCTTCTCTCCTTGATTAGTTTCCACCCATTGCTTCTTGTCCTGCCCTCAGGTGCTTTGGAGAATAGCTGGACTCCCTCTTCTTTGTGGCAGCCCCTGAGATATTGGAAGACTGCTGTCATGTCTCCCCTAGTCCTTCTTTTCATTAAAGTAGAAAGTTTAATGAAACTTTCTAGTTTAAAAAAAACATTAAATTTAAAAAGTAGAAGAGACCAGTGGAGCTTTTTATATACCAGCAATATTAAAATGGTCTTGCTTCCATATTCTGTTATTTTAAGGCACATAGTTCCTAAGCAATGAAATTATAGCTTGAAAAATCCTTACAAATCTGTCAGTTTTTTTTTAAATACCTCTGAACAACCCATAAATACAATTTCTTCCATGGGAACAGAAAATTGCAGATAATCAAGATATTCTTCCTCTCCCAGTGTGTCCTGTTCACTGGCAGGGTGGAAGGGGACTAAAACTATACCAATATTGAATACAAAGGACTGATTGATGATAGATTCAGGAAAAGCAAAAAAGCAACTCCGCGGTTCACTAAATGACCCCATGAACTAGGCTTCCCCTGGATGTAAGGATGGTTGCCAGTACCTATAGAGGTAGTCCTCGACTTACAGCCACAATTGAGCCCAAAATTTATGTTGTTAAGTGAAACATTGGAGAGAGTGGCGGCATATAAATTGAATTAATTAAATTAAATTAATTAAATTAAAGTGGGTTTTTGCACCATTTTACAACCTTTCTAGCCACAGTTGTTAAGTGAAGCATTGCAATTATTAAGTTTAATTACATTAAATGAATCTGGCTTCCCCATTAACTTTGCTTGTCAGAAGGTGGCAAAAGCTCTTCATGCGATCCCAGGACACTGCAACCGTCATAAATATGAACCAGTTGCTGAACCTGAATTTTGATCACATGACCACGGGGAATGCTGCAACAGTCGTGTGAAAAATGGCCATAAATACATTTTTTCAGTGCTGTTGCAATCTTACACAGTCACTAGATGAAGTTTTGTAAATTGAGGCCTACCCAGGGGTGGGCTGCTGGGGGTTCGCAGGGGCCCAGGAGAACCTCTAGCTAAAATTCTGTGCAGTTCGGAGAACCCCCAAATCCCACTCCTGGCCCTCCCCCCGCCCACCCCTCCCAGAAGTCCCCACGCGGCCCATTTTGGATGCAGGTAAGTGCAGGGCACAAAGAAAACCTCCAGAGCTTGGGGAGGGCAAAAATCTAAAATTTGTTACTACAGGTTCTGAGGGCATGGCTTGGGGGGGGTAATGTGACTGGGTGGGCATGGCCAATTTTTTTTTCTTTTAAAACCACTTTTTCTACAACCTCTTCGGCGAAGAGGTTGTAAAAAAATGCTTTCAAAAGGCTCTGACGATCCTAGCTGAGCCGCGCGGTCATCAGAGGCTTTTTTTTTTACTTTTAAAAGCATTTTTTTGGCCGAAGAGGTTATAGAAAAAATGCTTTTAAAAATTAAAAGAAAAAGCCTCTGATGATTGTGCAGCTCAGCTGGGCATGGGGGGGGCAGGGATTTTTGCTACCGGTTCTCCGAACCACTCCCCTCCATCGCTACCAGATCGGGCGATCCGGTCCGAACCGGGAGCATTTCACCCTTGGCAAAAGTACCCACCATACACACACTGTGGTGCAGGAGGCCGACTAGGCCACACTCATCATGGCCACGCCCACCCAGCAACTAGGCAGAGAACCCCTTGCTAAAATTTTTGAAGCCCACCCCTCGGCCTGCCTATAGTTTTCAGATTAAATGTGAGGCAATCTGTTCTATCATGACTTCCTTAGAGGTGCAGTTCCCCTTTGTATCAGATATTAGAGACCAATGAGAATGATTAGAACACATTTCTTTGATGGTTTTTTAGTGTTAGAGCACAACTGTAAATCTTCACCTTACAGTGAGATGGGCAGCAAAGAAAGAAACAAGCGAACAAAATAATAAACAAACAAACAAATTAATTAATTAATTAAATTCATGTGGAATGTTACAAAATAGTGCCCACTTCTATCCAAGTGTAGACTCCCATTTGTAGAAACTGAATACCTGACAAAATTCTTGGCATCACTAGCTCCAGAAGTTTGGAAGCTGACATAAATCTAACATATCCTTTAAGGGATATTAATCCCAAAGTGCTTTTTTTTCAAGAGGCAATTGGACTTTCTGGTTTTTCTTTGAAAACGTTTTGCTTCTCATCCAAAAAGCTTCTTCAGCTTTGACTGGATGGTGGGGAATGGAAGGGTTTACACTCCTTGCAAATAGCTGGTCATTTGCATTTTTTTTTTAGTGAGTCGTTGAGACCACCTGGAGGTTTATCTATGTTGTCAGGGTCACCTGAGTAATGCAAATGAGTGTGGAGCCTTCTTAGAATTGTTGAAAGGACTGTGTTGTAGATTGGAGATAGATGATGCCGTATCCCTCCCCCTCTGTTGAGAGAGGGCTGTTTAATTTTGACATAGATGGCCTCTTTGACTCCTCCTCCAAACCAGTGGTCCTCTCTGTCCAAAATGTGGACTTTACTGTCTTCAAAAGAATGGCCTTTGTCTTTCAAATGCAGATGGATTCCTGAATCTTGTCCTGATGGGTTTGCTCTTCTATGTTGTGCCATGCATTTATGAAGTGGTTGTTTTGTTTCCCCAATGTACATATCTGCACATGGCTCAGTTTGTGTCTGGGTGTTTTATCCTTGGGGTAGACAAGCTTCTGCCTTAGTGTATTCTTGGGTTTGAAGTGTGCACATATGTTGTGTTGGCTGAAGATCCTCCTGAGCTTTTCTGATATTCTTGCAACATATGAGCCTTGGTACTACAGTGGTTTAAAGCACCCTGTTATTAACACAGCTGCCTGCAATTTACTGCTGGTTCGAATCTCTCCAAGGCTCAAGGTTGACTCAGCCTTCCATCCTTTCTAAGGTAGGTTAAATGAGTACCCAGTTTGTGGGGGCAATAAGCTGACTTTGTATAAATATACAAAAGTATGAAGGCTATTGCTTAACGCACTGTAAGCCGCCCTGAGTCTCCGGAGAAGGGCGGCATATAAATCAAATTAAAAAAAAAAAAATGGAATGACAATGTTGCTTTGTCTTCAAAGAAAAACCAGAAAGTCCTGTTGCCTCTTGAAAAAAAGCACCTTTGGGACAACCCTGACCTGGATGACTGAGTATCTCCAGAGACAAGGGTTGTTAATGTTTTTTCTCAATAAATTATTATTGCTATACCATTGTTGTTAATAGTATTTTCTGCAAGATGCCAGTTGCATTAAAGAGCCTCCTGCAGTTTCTCTCCTTTTAATGGTAGCACAGTTGTTTTCATTTCTTCACTTAACGGTCCTTTCCTGCTTTAAATAGAAAATTGCCTTTCCTATAAATAGGATGTTCTAATATTTTGAAGGGATTTTTTTTCCCCCTTGAAGATAAACAAGGACTTCAGATTCTTTGGCTATCTTTTTTAGCCTCTGTCTCTGTCTTTCATTTTGAATTGCTTATCCCTGAATTTGAAATGTCACATTCTCTATAGTAATATAAAGACTCCTGGAAATGCTGAAGTGGAACACAACACAGAATCCAAATTCTGTTTTTAAAAAAAAGACAAAGGAAAAGAAAAAAGTCAGAAGGTGAGATGTGGACTCATAAAATATTTCTTTTTTCTCTTTTTAAAAATCCATTTAAGCCTCCCGACAGGTAGCCTGCTCTTTTAAAGGCAACATCTTATCACAGTACTCTGAATGTATGAATAAAAGCATTATCCTGTAATGTCCAGGTTTGTTTCCCAAAATATGCCTTGCTCTTGTGAAGCAAAGAAGGAACAGGTCCCTATGCCCTATCTCTTCCAGTCTTTCTCAAATTCAGCAATTTAACGATTTGTAGACTTCTAATCCCAGAAATTCCCCAGCCACTGTAGCTGGCTGGGGATTTGTGGAAGTTGAAATCCACCCATTTTAAAGTTGTCAAGGTGGAGAAACATTGATCTGTACTGTGAAAGATGACACAGTCGGCAGTTCAGGGGTTTGAATCCCTAGTGCTATGTAACAGGGTGAACTCCCGTTACTTGTCCCAGCTTCTGCCAACCTAGCAGTTCGAAAGCATATAAAAAATGCAAGTAGAAAAATAGGGACCACCTTTGGTGGGAAGGTAACAGCATTCCATGCGCCTTTGGCATTTAGTCATGCCGGCCACATGACCACGGAGATGTCTTCAGACAGCGCTGGCCCTTCGGCTTTGAAACAGAGATGAGCACCGCCCCCTAGAGTTGGGAGCGACTAGCACAAAAGTGTTAGGGGAACCTTTACCTTTTTTAATGACAGCTAGAAGTCAAAAGAAGGCAGTGGGATGTAAATATCCATTGTGGACTGAAGTAAAGGCTTTAATATTATTATCAGTGTGGAAGGGATTGCCACTCTCGAATTGGCCTTTTTAGTCATACTAGATAGTGTTTTAGGACCTCTTTCCAGAGCACATACCAGGATGTGCTCTGGAAGGCATACCAGAAGGATGCTATGGAAGGCATACCAGAAGGATGCCAATGTATGTATTAACACTATAATTCAGAAATAGAATAAAATATTACAAATACATTTATCCTTCTTTTTAACATACATTGTCCTTCAGAAGGCCTTATTTCTTCACAGTCTACATTCTTTCTAATTGTGTCTAAGAAAAAGCACCCACAATTAAGTTTTGTGGAAAGCAAAACAATATACCCATTAGTCAATGTAGGGAGTTCAAGAAAGTAGGGAGTAGGATAGATAGATAGATAGATAGATAGATAGATAGATAGATAGATAGATAGATAGATAGATAGATAGATAGATAGATAGATAGATAGATACTGTAGATAGATAGATGATAGATAGATAGATAGATGATAGATAGATAGATAGATAGATAGATAGATAGATAGATAGATCACCCAAAACATCCTCATTAGATATTCAGATCTCCTCCTGTATGTCCCTGTTGTAGCTTCATTTAGAATACAGCAAGTTCCAAATTTATTACGCTACAGGCCATCATTCTGACCAGGTTGAAGGCAAATTGTAACTAGTAACCAGTATATCTTTAATCATATATTATTAATAGGCATTTATACAAACATTAATATTGCCTTACTAACGTTCTGTTCCCTGATATTCATTTGAAGAGTGCATTGCCAATGATTTAGAAGGCCACTGCAAATCTTTCAGAATGAATAGGTTCTCCATTGCATTTCTCTCTCCAGTCATTCCTTGGTGTGACTCATCTTTCAGTACGACCACAATTAACACTGTCCAAAATGAAACTGGAAATCAGATTGGACTAAATCCAAATGAATTGCATGAAAAATCACATCTCCAGAGATGTAAATGTGTATTACACATTTTATAAACAGTATGACTCAAACCTTAATCAAGTCATTGCAAGCAAAACATTAAACCAGCATAAAGAGGGGAAAACTCACTCTTGATTGTTTTATCCATTGATTGCAACTGTTATACCCAACTGTCTGAAAACTAAAAGGGAGGCAGAACTAAAGGAGAGAAAAAAAAACCACCTGATTTCATATGATTTCCAAAAAGCCAAAACTTAAATGTTGGTTAATATAGGAAATGGGGTCCATACCAAAATTCTCCAAATAGTTCCAACTCAAAACTTGGCAAGTGTTTGTGAAGTTTATCATAGGTGATGCAAAGAAACGTCTAGATCGACATTAAATTAAATACCAGTTGCTAACCGCCCACCCCACTACCTCTGCCAATGTCTAAATCAATTAAATTATAGTACAGGCTGGAATGTGTCTCACATATATAACAGCGGCATATTGTGCTCTTAACAGTTACAAAGGGAAGTACTCAACATGTGATTGACGCTAACTACAGGCTGTATCCACTGGTATGCTAATTTAACATGTAATGTCCCATTGAATTAATTGATTTTGTTGTTATTCCTCTGACTGTATATAATTTAATGTGCTTTATTTTCTTTCTATCCTGTGGAGTAGCTTTTGGCTTTGTGATTTTCCGTACTCTGGGTTAAAGAAGAGCTGCCCATTAAAGTAGCAGGCATGTAATCTTATGGACAAAGGAGAAATAATATGTTATAGTAGACTGCAGTTCGATTTCTGAAGTCTGTTAGAAGAAATATCCATCTGGTTCACGTCCAAGCTGGGAGAAAGACACTGGAAACATGGAGGCTGATTGGAAAGAGGGTTTAATGGTGAATAGAACCACCAAGCACATGGTCCTGGTGCAGCTGAACACATGGAGTTGAGAGTGAGGGGTTTTTATGCCTTCTCTTGGGCTTTGCGCTTGAGCTTCCTGTTCCTGTGCAAGAATGTGTATTCTATTGGCTGTTGTTAGACTCCTATGGGGTCATGTTTGTCTGAGCTCTCAGGTTTGGTTGAAGTTTGCTGGGTGATGCAATGTCCTTGGGAGGTTGCAATGCAGTGAGCTCTGTGTCTTCTGCTAAATGGTCCTATTATGTCCCGAAGGGCCATGTCTTAATCCCATCACCCTGGAGCTGAAGGACTTTTGTCTTGTAGATAGGCTGGCCCATTTATTTATTTATTGGTTCGATTTATATGCCGCCCTTCTCCAGAGATCCAGGGCGGCTTATAATGCGTTAAGCAATAGCCTTCATACTTTTGTATATACCTGCTTAGTAGGGCTTTCGCCCCCCCCCCCATCCCTAAGCGGTGTTCTTTTTTATACAAAGTCAGCTTATTGCCCCCACAAACCGGGTCTTCATTTTACCTACCTCAAAAGGATGGAAGGCTGAGTCAACCTTGAGCCTGGTGAGAACTTGAACTTGCAGTAATTGCAGGCAGCTGGTGTTACTTAACAGCCCTTTAGTCTGCTGCACCACCAAGGCTCTTCCTGCTGAGGCTATTAAGAAAGATGGGTACTGCTTTCCAAGAGCATGTTTCTCCTTTAGGGAAACATAATATTCTGCCTTTGTTAATATTTCTCAAAATATTTCATTCTTCTAGGAGGGGTGGCTTCCCTCAAGTCTTACAAGTTCAGTAGTGAAGTCTTTAGGGACATAGTTAGGTTCCTAAATAAAAGTCCCATATTTGAACCTCACTGTGAGGTTCAATACTCCAATAACAATTGTGATTGTTATTGGAGTATTTTTATTATGTACGTCATTGTGGGTAATGTCCATCAAGAGATGGACACCTTGCCAGTGTGCAATAATCTCAAATACTTGAACAGAATTGATCCTACTAGCATTTGCACCACATAAAATCCAGGGTTATGACTGTTATTATATGTCCATGATGCTACTACAGGCAGTCCTTGACTTATGACCTCAATGGAGCCCAAAATTTCTGTGGCTAAGTGAGACATTTGTATAGTAAATATTGCCCATTTCATGACATACCTTGCCACAGTTGTCAAGTGCATTACTACACTTGTTAAATTAGTAACACAGTTGTTAAGTGAATCTGGCTTTCCCATTGACTTTGCTTGTCAGAAGGTCGCAAAAAAGATGATCACATGACCCCGGGACCAGGGGTGGTATTCAGCCGGTTCGGACCAGTTCAGGTGAATCGGTAGTGGCGATCACGGGTGGGGGGTGGGCTATCCCCTCCTATTTAGCCAGGTTTTCGAGGCCATGCGCATGCACGGAAGATGCGCGCAGGAGCAAAGCACATGCACGGAAAGCCGGGCGCATATGCAGAAAGTGCACGTGGGAGCAAAGTGCATGCATGGAACACCAGGTGCATGCATGGAAGGTGCGCGTGAAGCGAGCATGTGCACGCTGCGAACCGGTGGTAAAAATATGTGAAACCCACCTCTTGCACCTGGACACTGCAACCGTCATAAATATGAGTTAGTTGCTAAGCAACTGAATTTTGATTATGTGACCCAGCGGTGGGTTCTACTTACCTTTACTACCAGTTCACAATGGGGCCGTGTGTACTCGCTCTCTTCTGCACATGCGCAGAAGCGTTCTGATGATGTCGGGGTCGGTGGGTGGAGCCTCCCACCGGTTTTACTACCGGTTCTATAGAACCGGTGCAAACCGGGGACAACCCACCACTGATGTGACCATGGGAATGCTGTAATGGTCATAAGTGCGAAAAACGGTCATGAGTAGCTTTTTTCAGTGCTATTGTAACTTGAGGCCTACCTGCATAGTGGAACACATGAAGCAGTGCCACTCTTGGGGAAAGCAACCTCAATGTTTAATATCAATTCTTTTTAGCTCTTAAAAAAAAACAAACTATAAAACCACAGGAAGGAAAGCAAGTTTCGTTTTTATGGTTTAAATTTATTTTCAATTCCTCTTCATTTATGTTTTGTTTAATTGCTTCTGGATGCATTTTTTTTTTTTTTAATGTAGACTGACATGAGACTTCGGTTGTCAGCAGGGCTTAAAATGAAATAAAATACAATTGCAGTTAATTTAAAGTTAAGCAGCCATTATTCCCCCTAGGGTGAGAGGCAGGAAATAGGATATTGTTATAAAGAGAAACCACGTGGTGGTAATAAAAGCTTTTCTTCTCCTATTCCCACTTTGCTTTTCTCTTCTTCCTACGGCTTTGTTTGGAAAAGATATGGCTCTTACTCGACTGGGCTAATGTGTTGGTTTTTTTTTGAAATGCCTTGTGAAAAAGAAATAATGACAGGTAGGCCTCAACCTAACAACAGTTCATTTAGTGACCATTCAAAGTTATAACAGCACTGAAAATGTGACTGATGACCGATTTTCACTGTTACGAACTTTGCAGCAGCCCCATGATCACGTGATGAAAATTAATATGCTTGGCAACTGGTTCATATTTATGACCTTTGCTGCAGTGGTGACATTCTCCGCGTTTTGCCACTGGTTCGCTGCCCACACATGCGCATTGCGCACCAAGTGTGCGCTGCATGCACGCATGCACAGTAAGTGCCAAACACAGGCTGCACGCGTGTGCATACAGAGTGCACACCAAATGCATGCTTGCGCATGAATGCGCAGTGCACACCAGTGGTGGGTTCGCAATGGTTCTATAGAACCGGTAGTAAAACCAGCGGGACGCCCTGCCCACTAACCCTGATGTCATGAAAATGCTTCTGCGCATGTCCCGTTGCGAACTGGTAGTAAAGGTAAGTAGAACCCATCCCTGGTGTACATCAAATGCACGCTGCACATATGCGCAGTGCGCACCAAATACACTCTTCACACGGAAAAAGGCTTAAGAAGGTAATTAGAACAGTGAGGGGGGAACAGCTGTACCGCGTGATTTAAATTAGCTAGAAAGTAGGGTTTCCTGCTTTCTAGCTAATCTATATCACGCGGCACAGCTGATCGTCGGAAATACCGGTTCGGAGGAACCGATAGCATTTTTTTACTACCGGTTCGTGCCGAACTGGTAGCTTTTATTACTACCGGTTCTCCCGAACCGGTGCGAACCGTTAGCATTTCACTGTTAGCATTTCACCCCTGTTTTGCTGTGTCCCAGGGTCACAGGATCCCCTTTTGCAACCTTTTGACAAGCAAAGTCAATGGGGAAACCAGATTCACTCAACAATCTTACCAACTTATCAACTGCAGTGATTCACTTAACAAATGTAGCAAGAAAAGTCGTGAAATGGGGCAAAATTCACTTAACAAATCTCTCACTTAACAACAGAAATGTTAGGCTCAATTGTTGTAACTCGAGGACTCCCTGTAATTTATTTATTTTTAAAGTGCCCATTAGGATAAAGCTTGCTGGGGTTTCTGATCTTGGCTGCAGAGTGGTTGAGAGCCGCTGCAGAGGGGTTGAGAGCCACTGCGTAACTGTTAAATTAATCATCCATAGGTTGAATAGTTGGTTAGTTTTCCAAGTCTAGTCAGTTTTTGTTTTTGTTTTTTTCCAATTTATATACCGCCCTTCTCCCTGAGGACTCAGGGCGGTGCACAGCCAGAATTAAAAACATGAAATACAAATATTAAAAACAATTAAAATCTATATAAATTTGGCCCAAAATTTAAAAAACCACAAACCAATTAAACATTTAAAAATTTAAAAAAAATCTTCCTAAGCCAGCCCGACTTGCTGGAAAAAGTGGGTTTTAAGGGCACAGCGGAAGGCACCGAGGTCTTGGATTCTCCTTATCTCTGGGGGCAGCTGATTCCAGAGGGTAGGTGCCCCCACAGAGAAGGCTCTCCCCCTGGGGGTCACCAGCCTACATTGTTTGGCTGATGGCACCCTGAGGAGGCCCTCTCTGTGGGAGTGCACGGGTCGCTGGGAAGTCGTCGGTAGCAGCAGTCAGTACAGATAGACCTCATCTTATGACCACAATTGAGCCCAAATTTTTTGTTTGCTAAGTGAGACATTTTTAAAGTGAATTTTGAACCAGTTTATGACATTCCTTGCAACACTTTTTAAGTGAATCACTACACTTGTTAATGTCAGGGTTCCAAGTAACAATTTAAACAAAATTCCAACAGTCCCAACGAAATCAAAACTCTGAGGCCTGGAGTTTCTTCAAAGTAAGACAGTAGTAACACGGTTCTTAAGTGGATCTGGCTTTCCCATTAACTTTGCTTGTCAGAAAGTCCCAAGATATGATCACATGGCCCCAATACATTGCAACCATCATAAATATGAGTCTGTTGCATCTGAATTTTGATCACGTGTTGTTGGGGATGCTGTAACAGTCGTAAGTGAGAAAAACGGTCATAACTCATTTTTTTCAGTGCTAGAGGAATGAAATATTTTGGGGAATATTAAAAAAGGCAGGATAAAATATTTTCCCCAAAAGAGAAATAAAAAATCTTAAGGGAGACAGAAACTCAGAGTCCCAGCTCCATGCACTCCACTCCCACTGCAAAGCTGTTGGAGCTTTAGAAATGCAGATTTTGGTAATCCATTACTCCCTGCAGCAAAGTCTGAACAAAGGCAGATTAGCCTTCAACCAAGAACCAAAAACCAAAATAGGAATTATTGCATCACTCTCAGAAAACTTCAACCAAATGTAGCTCAGACAAACACCTAGGATTTGTACTTTGCCTACAGAGCCAGCTATGACCCCTACATGGATAGGAGTCTGACAACAGCCAATAGAATACATGTTCTTGCACAGGAACAGGAAGCTCAAGTGCAAAGCCCAAGAGAAGGTATAAAAACCCCTCACTCTCAACTCCATGTGATCAGTTGCCCCAGAACCACAAACATATGGTTCTGCTTCATCATTAAACCATCTTTCCAATCATCCTGCGGCCTCCATTTTGTCTCCAGTGCCTTTCCCCCAGCTTGGAACTGGACCTGGATATTTCTTCCAACAATACAGTCCTAAGAACCGAGGTGGCTCAGTGGTTAGAGTGCAGTACTGCAGGCTACTTCAGCTGACTTCTAGCTGCAGTTCGGCAGTTCAAATCTCACCAGCTCAAGGTTGACTCAGCCTTCTATCCTTCCAAGATGGATAAAATGAGGACCCCGATTATTGGGGGCAAGAGGCTGACTCTGTAAACCACTTTGAGAAGGCCATAAAGCGCTATGAAGTGGTATTTAAGTCTAAGTGCTATTGCTAGTGCTATAGTCACAATCAGCTGAACACCACACTGATTGTGCTGTATGCATGGAGCCAGTGGCTAGTTCAATCAACACACTAGATTTGAACAATGCTTGTTCAGGAACAGTGCAAAATATATTCCTCATGAAATCTCTTTTCCAGTAGTATATTTTCACTCTTTTGTGTGGACGTGAACACCATAACTCTGGTTAGAACACAAATTCAGAGATGATCACCCTAGCTGTCACAGGTTCTGAGGTAATAATAAACTTTCTGAGAGTTGGTGTCAAGTGGGAGAAATATATATATATATATATATATATATATATATATATATATATATATATAGAGAGAGAGAGAGAGAGAGAGAGAGAGAGAGAGAGAGAGAGAGAGAGAGAGAGAGAGAGAGAGACCATTCTTGAAAATAAAACATTAAGGGTTTTTTTTCCCCGAGTGCAGTTATAAAAACTGAAGTTTGTGGGTGGTTCATCTCTATAATATGGGCTCGTTTTTGTTTTATTTTGTTTTGTTTTGTTTGTTTTGTTTTGCAGGCCTCAGCTATTGCTGCCATGGTGGAAAATAGAATTTTGTCAGCTGTTAAAGTGAGAAATGCTGAGATGTTGTTTTAAATGTCAGCTTCAGGTTGCGGTTAGAAAGGATGTGCATTAGTTGTTATCGTAGGGATAACCTGTATACCACTTTAGCTCTTAACTTGGTTGGTTTCACCCAACCCAAATTAATTCCATCTCAAGGTAAATAAATTAATTAAAGGCATATGTGAAAGTTGACTGCATTAGAAAAGGCACGAGGGAGCAGTGGTTGAGGAAAGGAGCTATTAATTGATTTCACAATAAAACACCAATCTTGCCCGTGAAGATTTTATTTTTACTTTTTTGCTAGTCGCTGACCATTGTTACAGCTTGTGCTCATCCATAACTATTAAGAAACTGGCTGCCTGTCTGGAACCACACTGGCTGCAGGTCTTCAAAATGTCCGACTTCTCACCTCCCAAGCTAAATCAATTAGCAGCTCTATCTGCCAAGGTCAAAGGGTGCCTCATAGGAAAAGATCCCTTGTGTGAGATGCTGAGGAAAAACACTGTCGTGTCCATCAGTTTTCTTAATTGAATTGGTTCAAGATTGTAGTTTATGGCTTTCTATTATCCTGTAAGAAAACCTGAGAAGATCTCCCCTGCGTCTCCAAAATTCATGCCGTCCAATATCCTACTCCAAACAGTAGGTGCATCTGGAATTACATAAGAGTCTCAGAAGGATCCAGCTTTCTGCATCATTGGATACCTTCAGGATCTAGACTGGGGGGGGGCGATAGCCCCCTTCTATATTGTTGCTTCTCAGTAATTCATATTTCAAGTCTAAGGTTCAAGCTACTGCAGTCCGCAGTACCGCAGTGTTCCAATATTTGAGGGGCTGCCAGAGAGAGGAAGTGGGGCCAAGCTATTTTCCAAGGCACCTGAAGGCCAGACAAGGAATAATGGATGGAAACTGATCAAGGAAAGATTCAACCTAGAAATAAGAAGAAATTTTCTGACAGTGAGGACAATCAACCAATGGAACAGAAGTTGCCTTCAGAAGTTGTGGGAGTTTCATCACTGGAGGCTTTCAAGGAGAGATTGGATTGCCATTTGTCGAGGATGGTGTAGGGTCTCCTGCTTGTGCGGGGGGTTGGACTAGATGACCTACAAGATCCCTTCCAACTCATCTAATCTAATCTAATCTAATCTAATCTAATCTAATCTAATCATGTGCTAGGCTGCATTAATAGAGGGCTAGAATCAAGATCATGTGACTCTTAATATACTGTATAATTCCTTGGTAAGACCACACTTGGAATATTGCACCCAGTTTTGGTCTCCACGATATAAAAATGATGTTGAAACTCTAGAAAGAATGACGAGAAGAGCAATAAAAATGATTAGGGGATTGGAGGCTAAAATATATGAAGAACGGTTTCAGGAATTGGGTATGTCTAGTTTAAAGAAAAGAAGGACTAGAGGAGACATGATAGCAGTGTTCCAATATCTCAGGGGCTGCCACAAAGAAGAGGGAGTCAAGCTATTCTCCAAAGCACCTGAGGGCAGGACAAGAAGCAATGGGTGGAAACTAATCAAGGAGAGAATCAACATAGAAATAAGGAGAAATTGCCTGACAGTTAGAACAAGTAATCAGTGGAACAACTTGCCCCCAGAAGTTGGGGTGCTTCAACACTGGAGGTGTTCAAGAAGACAAATAAATAGCCATTTGTCTGAAATGGCATATAGTCTCCTACCTGAGCAGAGGGTTGGACTAAAAGATCTCCAAGGACCCTTCCAACTCTGATATTCTGTAATCTGGTTGTAAACAGCTATTAATAATAGAACATTTAATAGTTTTATTCCCCCATGAATTTACCCAGGCTTTGAAGTCGGGATAAAATTCATAATCTACCTTTACCTTTCAGGCTTTCATAAATGCCCCAAGTAAGGCTGTGTGTTATTTTATTTTTTTTTTCTTATTATAATTGGTAAATCAAGTCACTACTCCCTGAATGGGACAGAAAACATTCTCATGGTTTAAACATGGTTTAATGAGAAAAACTCTCACTATGGCAAGGGAAGGCAACTGATGGTCCTTCAGACTGTTCTGTCAAAAATGACAAAACTGGGAAATTCTTCTTATCACTATACAGAATGGAACTGCATGACTTCATCCATCCTTAATATTTGTATACTTTTGTACAGAATATAATTTAAGACCTATTTGAACAGCAGGATTCAGTGCTGAGGAATGGAGAGAGAGGAAGTTAAGCATCATTCTGAGAACCAAAAATGGCTTGATCCTAAAATATGTACATAACCACAGGTAGTCCTTGATTTACAACAGTTCATTTAGTGACCGTTTAAAGTTATAACAGCCCTGAAAAAAGTGACTTACGACCGTTTTTCACACTGAGGACCGTTGAAGCATCTCCATCATCACTTGACCAAAATTCAGACACTTGGCAACTTAATCGTATTTATAACGGTTGCACTGTTTTGGGATGATGTGATTCCCCCTTTTGCAATCTTCTGACAAGCAAAGTCAATGGGGAAGCCAGATTCACTTAACAACCATTTTACTACTAAGTTAACAACTGTGGTGATTCACTTAACAACTGTGGCAAGAAAGGTCGTAAAAGGGGGCAAAACTCACTTAAATTGCCTCACTTAGCAACAAAAATATTGGGTTCAATTGTGGTTGTAAGTTGAGGAAGAACCTGTATTGCATAGAAGTATGAGACCCAGTTTGGCTTAGGGGTTAAGCAGGGGTGGGTTCTACTTACCTTTACTACCAGTTCGCAACGAGGCCGCAGAAGAAGCTTCTGCGCATGTGCAGAAGCATTTTGATGACATTGGGCTTGGTGGGCGGAGCCTCCCGCCGGTTTTACTACCGGTTCTATAGAACTGGTGCAAACCGGGGCAACCCACCACTGGGGTTAAGACACCAGGCTAGAACCTGGGAGCCCGTGAGTTCTAGCTTTGTGTTAGGCATCTGGTTTACTTTGGGCCAATCATTCTCTCTCATGCCACCTCACAGGATGGTTGTTGTTGGGAACAACAGGAGAAAGGAGCATTAGGTATGTTAACTGCCTTGTATTATTTCTAAAAACAATAAAGATAGGATATAAATAAGTAAAAATTAAAAAAAAGAAAATGCATAATTGAGGAAGGTTCTCATTTTCACACAATGGAAATCATCTGGTTTTCCAGGCGTTTCTGGTGATTAAAATACCTCTATTAAAATAACTCCTGACTCTTTTGCTGAAGTTCTTAGTTAACAAGCTGCAAAATAAATTAGGTAACAGGTTTCATGTCCGACTCATAAAGCTGACAAAAAGAAGAAAGAGCTAAAGGACAAATTTTTGGGGAAATAGATGAGATTCCTATTATTTCACACCAGAAACATTTCTTCTCCACCAATAGGCTCATGAAGATCTATTAACTTTCCGAGCCTTAAGGATAAGAGAGTTTGTTGTCTCTGGAGAAATAATAGGTTAGCCGTTGCTTAGGAGAGGTGACAAATACGGCTCTTATTACTTTTATGAGATGTGTCCTGGGTGGTTCTGACTAAGAGCACAATAAGATTTGTGGCTTTTCATTTTTTGAAAGATGAATTCTGGTGCTCGAATTTGAAATGGGGTTTTTGCATCCTTTACATTTGTCATCTCGCTGTCCTCTTCATCTTAGCATCTTAATTTTATCAGAAGTGGCCTACACATCTCATTCTAAAACTGGGATTGGTTTAGCTGTGGGCTATTAAACAAGCCAGAGTCAATTCTGCAGATGAGCAAAAGAGCCACGGTTTATTCAGTGGTGGGCTGCAACTGGTTTAACAACATACAGCAATTTGAAGCTCAGCTGCTTACCTTCTAAGGCAGCCCCGGTAAGTAGAACAGTGGAGGCGGGGAAAACAGCTGTGCTGCGTGAATCAGCTGAGCCAGAAAGAAGGAAATATGGGGCAGGATATAGCGGGGGCAGGTGGGTGGGGCCAGCTGATCATTGGAGCTACCGGTTTGCCCGAACCGGTCCAAACCGGAAGCAGTCAACCACTCGGTTTATTCAATTCTGCACTCTGCCTTTTATTGTCTATTGCAGAGATCTTCAAACTTGGCCGCTTTAAGACTTATAGACTTCAACCCCCAGAATTCCACAAGTCTTAAAGTGGCCAAGTTAGAGGACCCCTGGTCTATTGCCTCACACCTGTAAAACATTTACAAAATGTTTCGATAGTGCACAAATACAGGCCAGGAGTAAGCCATAGTTAAAAAGAAATGTGAGATTTATAATAAACCAATAAAATACCCATGGTTTCAAAGTATGATTTGTTATCTTAAATAGAGGTAATCCAATCTTGGCAACTTTAAGACTTGTGGACTTCAGCTCCCAGAAGTCCTCAGCCAGCCATGCTAGCTGAGGAATTCTGGGAGTTGAAGTCTTAAAGTTGCCAAGATTGACACCTCTGTCTTAAATCATAGTTTGTATCCTGAGGAGAGTTTGGAATTAAAAAATACCCACAGTCTGGAAACAAAAAAATCTTAGAGTTATATGTCAAGCAGATCCTTTGTTCTTTACCTGCTTGTCTTTGTAGACATCTTACTAGGAATTGATTAAGAAGACTATGTTTTATAGAGAACATTTCTCTGAAATATTTCAGCATATTCTCTGTTTGGCGCTCCAAAAATAGGGCAGAAAATGATAGTTGTAACAGATGCTTGATGATGTACATTGGGTTCTAGACAGATTTTTGGGAGCAGAACAAAGCACCAGTATCAATAGTTCATGCCCTAAATGATAGCAGGCCTAGTTATTTGAAGGATTATTTTTTTCTGATACGTAACTATTTAGATCTTAGGTCCTTCTAAGAGAGAATATGTCTTGGTTTCTTTTTCCCCCATTTGGTGGAATGTTCTTTTGGAGAAGCTCTTTTGAAATCTGCATGTGGCCTTTTCAGTGCTAAGAGAAGCCCTTTTGCATTCTCCAATGTGTTTAATAGCTTGTTTGGGTTCATAATATTGAACCTTGAAATCATTATGAGATCTTCAAAACACTAAGGTAACCTTCCTATGTACCGAGTGGTGAAATCCAATTTCTTTTACTACCGGTTCTTGTGGGCATGTCTTGGTGGGCGTGGTGTGGCTTGGTGGGTGTGGCAGGGGAAGGATACTGGAAAATCTCCATTCCTACCCCACTCCTGGGGGAGGGATATTGCAAAATCTCCATTCCTACCCCACTCTGGAGCCAGACAGAGGTGGTATTTGCCGGTTCTCTGAACTACTCAAAATTTCCGCTACCGGTTCTCCATAACCTGTCAGAATGTGCTGGATTTCACCCCAGCTCGGTATGGATGCTTCATGGGTTTTTCGACCATGTCTACATATACATATGAATATGCATATTCAGACATGCCAGGCTGACAGCAAATCTTCTCCAAATATGTTAGAACCATTTTCTTAAAGCAGGGGTGTAAAACTCAAGGCCCAGGGACCGGATCCGTCCTGCAAGGTGCTTAAATCTGGCCCAAAGGGCTACCCTGGAAACAGCAAAGGACCGGCCCGTGGTGCCTCTGCCAGCGAAAATGGAGCTCATGAAAACAGCCCTCCCGAGCTCCGTGTGCAGCCCTCCTGAGCTCCGTTTTCATTGGAAGAGGGTTGTAGGAGGCCGTTGCAGTTGAAAACGGAGCTCGGGAGCCAGTTTTTGCTGACAGAGTGCTCTGGCCACCACAGGCGCCCCCAGCATGAGTGATGTTGAGCTGGCCATGCTCACCCTGTCCCCCTGAGGTAAAACACAACCCTCATGCAGCCCTCAATGAAATTGAGTTTGACAGCCCTGCCTTAAAGCATCACCAGTTCCATTCATCCTCTCTCAAAGCCTGAGAAAAAAATAAATGGTTTTTAATGTACACAGGTAATCCTTGACTTAACTGTTGTGGCCCACCAGGGGCCAGCAGAGCTGGCAACAGATTCAGACAGTGAGTAGGTTGGGGAGGAACGTGGGCCAGTCCTAGAGTCTGGGGAAGGCTCGGATGAGGGCTCTGCATCAGAGGCAGAGAGGAGGCTGGGGCCATCTGGTAGTTATGTGCTGCCTCTGGAGCCTCTGGAATCTGATGTCAGAGAGGCAGAAGAATAGTATGAGCCTGTTCCCAGTGTGTGCATGCACAGAGCTGCCAGAAGGCAAGAACCATTAAGAAAAAAAAGGGCGACTCGGGAATAAGGCTTGGAGTTGATTGGACCTCCCATAAGACATAAAAGAAGAGCAAATGGACGTGAGCCTTTGCAGGTGTTGTGGCTCCGTTGCCTGAGCCGGGGCTATCGACAGATGCAGACTCTGAGAGTGAGGGGGAGGAGTTGGCAAGGCCTCCCTCTCCAGGACCCTCCTCTCTGGCAATGCCTCCGGAGGAAACTGAAGGCCAAACGATAGTCTCAGAGCCAAGCACATTCCCGCAGCCACAGGTGGACAGCGACAAGGAAGATAAGTGCTGGCTGGACCCTCGATAGAGGCGCAGGGAGAAGCGTGCACAGCAGAGGGGAAGGTGTGCCAGAGATTAGCTGAGTCACTGGACCACACCCCACAGGGTATAAATGTGGGTGTGGTGGCCGGTTCAGTTTGTGACGAGCAAAAACTGGAAATACTCCATGATCTCTGCGTTACTGGACTTTGCCTGCTTTATCGGACTGCATTTGGACTAATCCTTGTATTATTGACACTCTGCCTGTTTTATCGGAATGCTGCAGTCTAATCTTTGTTTTGTGTGAGTAAAGTCTGAATTGGCAGCTAGCCACTGGGTTGCTGCCAGCTTTATCATCAAAGAGTTTTGTTGTGTGGCTTATTAACTCCGGGCTGTCTGTGGGTGTGTGTGCGTGGTACGGGGACAGAACAGCAGGAAGCAAGTAGTTCATATAGTCAATTCAAGCTCTAAGAAGTCTGTTTGACTCTGTGCTCCGTTTGGCCTTGCAAAACTAATTGACAATTAGATCTCTGGCAGCGTTTCAAGGGAGATAAAGGTGGGTGCTTATCAACATTATCCTGAAAGACTGTGTCAACTCGAGCAGACATCCGTCGGAATCTTCACAGACTGTTTGTGAATCATTATGGGCTGTGAATGACCATAATTCACAGCCATCTCAATAAAAGAGGTTTTTGGGACTAAGATTGTGATTTATGCTTTCCCAGGAAGCCTAGTTCAGAACATTACTATCATTATTTTAGTGTCTGTTTGAAGCACTGAAAAAAGTGACTCAAGACTGTTTTTCGCACTCACGACTGTTGCAGCATCCCCATGGCCACATGATCAAAATTCAAGGCGCTTGGCAACTGGCATGTACTTATGACGGTTGCAGTGTCCTGAGGTCATGTGATCACCTTTTGCAACTATCTGACGAGCAAAGTCAATGGGAGAAAGTCACTTAACAGCCGAGTTCCTAATTTAACAAGAGCAGTAATTCACTTAATGAATGTGGCAAGAAAGGTCAATAAAATTGGCCGAAACTCACTTAACAACTGTCTTGCTTAGCAACAGAAATTTCGGGCTAAATTGTTGTCGTAAGTCGAGGACTACCTGAATTGCGTTACGTATGTATGTATTCAAACTCTATTAATATTTATTTGTAATTATCTTGAAAATGCAGGCTGCTGTCTTGTTTAGATATTTCTATTAATTAGGCTTTGATTTTTATTGTTTACTCTTTTTATTCTATTTTATTTTTATTCGATGAATCTATGCTATGACCTTCTATTTATGCTTCTCTGTTTTGTCAGCTAACTGGAAAGGTTTGCTGTTAGATAGGATTGACATTTTATTTATTTTTTTTAGGAAAAAAGGGAGATTTTAAAAACTCGATCATAAAAAATACATTAGTGTTTTTTATTGCACAAGAATAACATGTGTTTCGAAGCAGCCTAACTTTCATCAAGTTTCATCAAGTATATTTTTCTCCTCAATGTAAAGAAACTCCATTTTCATATCAAGTGTATCTGGTACTAATTATATATGGACTGTTGATTAATGTATGAAGCTTGGATCCCAACACAGGACTATTTTCACAAGATTTCTATTCTATCTTTTAACAAATAACTCCTTAATATTTTATCATTTGGCTCTAAAATTGAAAAAGAAATAAGCAAATATAAAATGCCAGAGTTGCCTCTGTGCAACTTTATTATCTTATTCCTGAGGCTGATTTCGAATCAGAGATACACAGATACATAAAGATATGATTGTGGAATGTTTTATTTTATTTAGCTTTTTATCCCAGCTTTTTTACTTTATAAGTAACTTAAAGTGGAGAATGTGTGTGTGTGTGTGTGTGTGTGTGTATTCTCTACTTATTAATAATAATAATAATAATAATATATTATTCTATAATTTTTTCCTCACAACAACCCTGTGAGGTGGGCTAGATTGAGAGAGAATGATTGGCCCAAAACCACCTAGCCAGCTTTCATGCCTAAGGCAGAACTAGAACTCACCATCACCTGATGATTGGCTCAAAGTCACCCAGCCAGTCTGCATACCTAAGGCAGGACTAGAACTCACAGTCTCCTGGTTTCTAGGCCAGCCTCTTAACCACTACATCAAACTGGTTTTATAATTTATTTTAATCTAAATCATCATATTAGTTACCAAATAATTACTCTTTGGACTGCATTGGATGTTAGAATTTTTGCTTTTGGGACATATGCTGCTCTTGTTTTGTCTCAGGGTTTAAAACTAGCTATGTTCTGGACTGAATGTTCTTATCAGGCCAAAGGAAAGTAAATCCCCCTTAATACCCTCCATTATATCCAGTGGGGTTTTGTTACTTTTTGGCAATTTGATTTAGACCTGAACAAGCATGTTCTTGTTTTTCTTACTCCAAATGCATTCATTCATCCATCAGTTGGTTCGGTAATATCAGGACCCTGGTTGATTACCATAACTATTCATTCAGCATTATTCAATGATCAAAAGCTTCATGGGTATTATCTCTGCTGTAGATTTTATTTCTTTTTTTTAAAAAAAAAATACTGTTAAGTGTTAAAAAGAGACAAACATAATGCCGGTGCGAATCTTGAGTGAATTTGCAACTGTCAACGAAAAGCCAAAAGTGGTAGGCATTTTTGTTTCAAGAATAGAACATAGAACATAGAATAATAGAGTTGGATGGGACCTTAGAGGTCTTCTAGCCAAACCCCCTGCTCAAGCAGAAGACCCTATACCCATGATGGCGAACCTATGGCACGCGTGCCACAGGTGGCATGTGGAGCCATATCTCTGGGCACACAAGTGTTGCTCTAGCTCAGATCCAGCGTGCATGGGCACGCCAGCCAGCTGATTTTCAGGCCTTCCAGGCCACCGGAAGTTGGGAACCGTTTCCGGCCTCCTTAGGGCCTCGGGGGGGGAAGAAAGCCTCTGGAGCCTGGGGAGGGCGAAAAATGGGCCTTCCGGGTCCACTGGTAAACTTTTTGCCATCGCGTGCCTAAAACATGGGGAGAATGGGGAGGGGAGCATGTGCGCATGCGTGGAGGGGTGGGGCGTGGGGAACATTGAATTATGGGGGTGGGCACGCGTGCGATCAACCCCCCTGTACTCCCCCTGCTTAGCAATCACTGCCCTATACCCATGATGGAGAACCTGAATGCATGCCTGAAGTGGCACACAGAGCCATGTCACCCATTCCTCTTCCAGGTTTCTGGTGCGCATGCGCACATGACGATCAACTGGCCTTGGTGCGTGTGGCAGTGCTGGAAACCAGAAAAGCTGGTCTTCCATTTTCTGGCGTGAGCATGTGCACCAGCCAGCTGATTGGTGCATGTGCATGCATGGCAGTAACTGAAAGACTTGCTGGCTGGCACGCATATGCGCACCGGAAACTGAAAGTACTTTATCTGGTGCGCGGGATGCCCTCTGGGAAGCTCCTCTTCCTGGTCGTGGCCCTGACGAGCGTGCACGCAAAGTGCTCCCTTTTCGGCACTATATCATTTCAGATAAATAGTTCTTTTTAAAAATCTCCAGTGATGGAGCACCCAAAACTTCTGAAGGCAAGCTGTTCCATTGGTTGATTGCTCTTACCAATAGGAAATTTCTCCTTAATTTTAGGTTGATTCTCTCCTTGGTTAGTTTCCATCCATTGTTTCTTGCCTTTGCCTTTTGATGCTTTGGAAAATAGTTTGACATCCCCTCCCCTCATCTTTGTTGGAGCCCCTCATACATTGGAACTTTGCTATCATGTCTCCCCTAGTCCTTTTTTTTCATTAAACTAGACGTACCTGATTTCTTAACCGTTCTTTGTATGTTTTAGCCTCCAGTCCCCTAATCATTTATTTTGAGCTGATAAAGATAGCGTGTTGAAGAAAGGAATGCAATGATAGAGTTAGACAATGAAATAACTTTTCCTGTTGGAAATTAAGAATGGAAAAGCTGGGCACTAAGGAAGATCAAATGCAAGCAAAAGAGACTTGGAAATAGTTGCTAAGAATTTATTTATGAAAATTTAAATATTTTATATTTTTTTTATGAAAGCCTGCTTACCTTCCCCATCTCTCAGCTCTGGTTGATTGAGTAGATATTACTGGGAAAAGATGGTCTTTCAAATAATCTGGTCCCAAGCTATGTACAGTAGTGGCCAAAATTGTGGAAACCTTTTGGGAAAAGTGTATTTTTGAGGTTTGATGGCTAATAACACCACTTTTCTTTTCTTTTCTTTTCTTTTCTTTTTTTTTTTTGGAGTTTCAGGATAATCCTATTCCACTGCTGGAATGACCTGGGAATAGCCCAGACCTTAACCCAATTGAAAATCTATGGAGCTGACTCAAGAAACTTGCTAGTCAGAAGCGACCCAGCAATAAAACCCAGTTAACAGAAGCAATCATTCAATCTTGGTTTCACATTATAACAGCTGCAGAACTCAAAAGACTTGGTTCACTCCATGGGAAGATGTTGTAAGGCCATAATTCATGCTAAAGGTTACCCAACTAAGTATTAACTGACATGGTGATAATTTTTGTAGATCTTGTTTTTTCTATGGTGAAAATTTTTGTGTATCTCATTTTTTCTACATGTTTCACTTCTTTATACTGTAACTTCTATTCTAATAGCAAATTCTTCATCAAAGTTATTGCATTACATTCTTGATTAAATTATCTTTCCATTGATATATAATTTTATGGTACTACTCCCAAAAAACAAAGTGGTGTTATTAGCTAGTTTTAGAAAATACACTTTTCCCAACAGGTTTCCACAATTTTGGCCACTGCTGTAGGGTTTTGAAGGGGACAACCAGCACCTTGAATTGGACCAGTTGCAAATTGACAGCCAATGCGGCTCCCTCAGGAGAGATGACACATGTGCACATCTAAGCCTGCACAAAACCATGTGGGCCACTGCATTTTGAGCCAATTGAAGCTTCTGGATGTTTTTCAAGGGCAAAAAAATGCTATGAGCTACAAGCAATGATTCTTAGACCAAAGCAAAGCTGATTGCTTTGGGCGTGTGATGTGAGTGGATGATGGATGAAGAAAAAAACTGTTTTGAAGCAGGTAAGGCAACAGAGAAGGTAGATGAATGGCCTTAAAGACATTATTTGAAAGTCCTAGAACAACTACAAATTATTACTTGAGATAGTCACGGTGGCAAGCGTTTGTCCACTGAATCATCAGGAACCAAACTTGGCTCTAAGGGTACTTACATAACCAAACTTCCTCAGACATGGAAGATATATTAGTATTATTATCTCCACAGGGAAGTGTGAGATGCTCCCTCAGAAGGTGCCCTCTAGTCATTCATTCAGCCTGTCCTGCCATCTTCCAGGAGAGTCTGCTCCTTTTTAAGTAAGATTCACCTTACGTAGTCTTGACTGAATTGTCCTTGACAGGTTTCTTGAAGGACAAGAAATTTGGTCTGCATTTTTCATAGCATTAATGGAATCCTTATGTGTGTGAGAGAGAGGGGAGGGAGAGGGAGAGGGAGAGGGAGGGAGGGAGAGAGGGAGAGAGAGAGAGAGAGAGGGAGGGAGAGGTAGAGAAAGACAGAGACAGAGGGAGGAAGAGAGAGGGAGAGAGGAAGAGGGAGAAGGGAGGGAGGGAGAGGGAGAAAGAGATGTAGAGAAAGACCAAGATAGAGGGAGGGAGAGAAACAGACAGAGGGAGGGAGGAGGATGAGAGAGAGACAAAGGAGGGAGATGCAGAAGGAGATGGGGAGGGAGGGAGAAGGGGAGAGAGAGAGAGAGGAAGATACAGACCGACGGAGGGAGGGAGGGAGAGAGAGAGAATGAGAGAAAGAGAAAAAATGAGAGACGGAGGGAGGGAAGGAATGTGAGGGAGAGAGAGGGAGGGAGATGCAGAAGGAAAGAGGAAGGGAGGGAGAAAGGAGAGAGGAAGATAGAGTCAGACAGAGGGAGAGGGAGAGGCAGGAAGGGAGGGAGAGGGCGGGATCTGGCAACTTGCATTTTTTTCTTATATATGGCATTGTCTATGACATAGACTCTATGTTGTTGTTTTAATCATGGCATGTAACAATTGTCAGTGAATGTGAGTACATTTCATAATGTGCGGAAATTAACTCAACACCTGTTCCAAATGCTCTCTGTGTTTGCCTTCAGTGTGAGTAAAGCTCCTTAACTTTCAATCCCTAAATTAACTTACATCCTAGTCAATCATAATGCTATCCTTCATTTTATTAGTGTGAATTATTTATATTGTGAGAAGCAATTTATCAGATTGGGATGACTGAAAAAGACAGAGAGAAACAAAGTCGCAGAACAAGGAGGAACACAAATTGCAAAATTAAATTAAAAGTGGGAGGAGGAAGTGGCAGGGATGGGAAAGAAGGGGGGGAGAAAAGGAAAGAGAAGGAAAAATTAGGAATACAGATTTATTAAATGGAATGCAGATTCATTAAAGGGAAATAGACACATTTTAAATACATCGGTAATTCTGCCCAGAATGTTTGAATATGTGGAAGTAATGTATTAAGGGAAAACGTTAATATTGCTAAAAATGTCCTCACCTTATGATCATAATTGAACCCAAAATTTCCATTTCTAAATGAGAAAGGTGTTAAATGAGCTTTGCCCCATTTTACAACCTTTGCAACCTTTCTTGCCATGATTGTTAAGTGCAGCTGTTAAGTTAATAACACGGTTGTTTAAGTGAACTTCCCCGTTGACTTCGCTTGTCTTAAGGGCACAAAAGGGGATCACATGACCCAGGGACCAGTGGTGGGTTGCCCCCGGTTCTCACCAGTTCTACAGAACCGGTAGTAAAACCGGAGGGAAGCTCCGCCCACCGAGCACAGAAGAGTGTGCAGGTGAGTGAAGCGACAGCACACATGTGACCCCATTGTGAACCGGTAGTAAAGGTAAGTAGAATCCGCCCCTGCCCCAGGACATTGCAACTGTCATTAATACATGCCAGTTGCCAAATATCCAAATATTGATCACATGACCATGGGGATACTGGAACCGTCATAAGTACGAAAAATGGTCCTAACTCACTTTCTTCAGTGCTGTTGTAACTTCGAACTATCAGTAAATGAATGGTTGTAAGTACAGGTAAGAATTTATCTGTACATTAAAGGGAAATGGACACATTTTAAATACTCGGATTCAGTCCTTCTGCCCAGAATTCTTGAATATATGAAAGTATTCTATTAAGGGAAAATGCTAATACTGCTAATAATTAACTGATTGTATTGGAAGAAATGTATCTTTCATTTTAGAGCTTTCCAAAACTGGGCAGTGTTAGGCTTCACGGTTTAATGTTTTTTTCCCCCAAAACTGTTTTGCTATTTCAGGGTTTTTTTTTCTCTTTCCAAATGGTATAAAAATCTTTAAGAGGGGGGAGGGAGGGAGGGAGGGAGAGGGAGAGAGAACACACCATGTTCATCTATAGGCATTCATAGCATTAAAGTTGTTAAAATCTCTTTCTTTCAAGCATTAAAAGCTTTCTTTTTTGAAATAACCTTCTGCTTTCTGTAAAGTAACAAGTGCAATTGTTCTGTAAATAACGGTGGCAAGTAAAGCCAGCTTCTATAATCTTTTAAGGCTGACAACTATCAAGAGAGAGAAGTAAAGTATGAAATAATAATAATAAAAAACACCATACACCTCAATTTTTGGTAATACTGTGACCTTTCCCAACGGAGTGTCTTAATCATTTGAAAATGACAAAAGCTAGTCCCAGCCTTTCAAAGTCTTTTATTTCCTTGAGTGCGTACCAGTGGTGGGTTGCCCCCGGTTCAGACCGGTTCGCAAGAACCGGTAGTAAAACCGGCGGGAGGCCCCGCCCACTGCCCTGGATGTCATCATCGGCCATCTGTATGCGCGATCCCGTTGCGGACCAGTATTAAAGGTAAATAGAACCCACCTGGTGCGTACATTCAGGCATTACTAGGTCAAATGAAGTATTTATGGCAGAAGATTAGTGAAAATTCCGGTGACTTGGACTTCGTAAAAAGATGTAAATCTAAATGGCCTAAGGGACACGTTGGCCTGAGGTTGGCTGCTATCCTGTTCACCTCCAAGAAGACCCTTAAAAGATGGCTTGAAGGTTGTGTGGGGATAAAATTGTTGAAAAATTTTTAATAAAATAAAAAGATAGAGAAGTGTATTAACAGAGAAGTAAGAAATGTGGGGGAAATGTCATAATAAATGAAATGATAATATTAAGATATGATAAATATTGGAGGAGTAAGAAGAAGACACAAAATATGTACTTAGATGACACATTGAATGATTGATTATGTATTGTTTGTTTGTTTGTTTATAAAATAAAAACTTTTTTTTTAAAAAAAAAAAAGATAGCTTGTCAACTAACATGGGGGAATCCCTTGATAGACTAGTGTCTCGGATGGTTTTATTTTATGACAAGTAAGGGACTGCTGTACAGGTAATCCTCGACTTATGGCCATTCATTTAGTGACCATTTGAAATCACAACGGCGCTTAAAAAATGACTTTTGACTGTTTTACACACTTAACAACCGTTGCCACATCTCCATGGTCACGTGATTAAAAGTTAAACACTTGGCAACTGACATGTATTTATGACGGTTGCAGTGTCCCGGGGACATGTGATCCACTTTTGCGACCCTCTGACAAGCAAATGGTAAAGCCAGATTCACTTAACAACCATGTTACTCTTTAACTATTGCAGTGATTCACTTAACAACTGCGGCAGGAAAAGTAAAAAAGAAAATGGGCAAAACTCATTTAACAACTGGCTTGGTTAGCAATGGAATTTTTGGGCTCAGTTGAGATCATAAGTCGAGTACTACCTATATGTTTTCCTGCCATTTTGTTTTTTAATTTACTTTTATCTTTTGATTTTTAATTTAAATTGGATTTTGAATGGTCTTCATATATTCTTGAAGCATATGCATGTTACCCAGAATCACTATCTGTTCTGCCCCAGCTATGGACCCCAAAGAACGCAGCACACACAAAGTCCGTTCAAATCTTAGTTTATTGAATAAACCAGTCTTTTACAACAATGGCTATTAATTAATTGCATTAACAGCCGGCAAGAATTCAAAGAATAATAACTGAAAGCTTACTATGCTTGGCAGAATGCCCAGAAGCAATTTGCAGGAAGCTGATAAGATAAGCAAGACAAGACACAAAGGTATGTGAACTAAGTTGTTCCCTGCAAATTGCTTAAGTCGGTTGTTCCTCCTTAAATAGGCTAAGGGAGTGGCCAATTAGCCCCAAGCCTTACTCTCGAGGAGACTTCCTCTTGAGGAGCCACTCCTGCCTTTTGGCAGCTCTGTGTGCCCGTGCATCAAGAAGAGGCTCCTCCTCTTTGTCCTCTTCACTTAAGGGAGCTTCTGGAGGTTCTGAAGGCCCTGGCTGAATCCCCGCCTCTGGCACCACATCTTCTCCAGCCTCCTCATTGTCCGACTCGAGGGCCAGCTGCACAGGCTGCTGGCGCAGCACCACACCAGCCTCCTCGCTGTCTGAATCAGCTACTAGCTGCACAGGCCGCATACGGGCCACAGCACTATCAAATCAAATCAATCTGTATTCAGTCATAGATCACAGATCAGAATCACTATGTGAAATGGGCAGATATATACATGTGATTAAATGGATGGATGGATGGATGGATGGATGGATGGATGGATGGATAGATAGATAGATAGATAGATAGATAGATAGATAGATAGATAGATAGATAGATAGATAGATAGATATGGACTTGTTGTTGGTAATGGGAAGGAGTTCAGATCATTAAACAATTAATGCCACTAGTGATCAGTTGTGAGACATCTGGGTAAATATATGCCTTTGGAATAATTCATGTGAATTTGTATGCACATGGAGTTTGGCCACGGTTGTGTGTGTGTGTGTGTGTGTGTGTGTGTGTGTGTGTGTGTGTGTGTGTTAGGGATGCTTCAGCAATTTCATCTCAATGAATTGTGATATTAAGTGATTTAGGGCGACCCTGTTGGGAATAATAAACCCACCAGAATCAATATTCGAATTTGCAAAATGTTCCAGCACAGTTTTCCATATGAAAAGCACCGTTTAAAATGCATTTCCAGATCCTGGCGTGAACTTCCTTCTGCATGAACATTTAAACATTTAAATCTAGCACAAACCGGAGAGAAAATAAGGTGTTCGTTCCTAGTATTAGAAGAGAAGAATGTGCCGTTACATAAAGGAGAGAGAAAGAAAGAAAGAAATTGGACGAAGGAAAGCATAATGGAACATACAAGACATGTAGAACTAGCTGTTAGGTCAATCAATCCAGCAGAAATCTTAAGTAAACTATTGCTACAAGTGTCAGTGATTCTACACAGACTTAAAGTATGTCTGTGTTATTCTTTATGCCTCTAAGCAAATCCATTTTTCCTCCCGCAACCAATTTAGTGGCTACACCTGTCCTTCTCTGTTAGTACACAACCTGATTTGGTACAACTGCAGATCCTATTTTCCAGTCCTTCCTTTTTTCTTTTCTTTTCTTTTCTTTTCTTTTCTTTTCTTTTCTTTTCTTTTTTCTTTTCTTTTCTTTTCTTTTCTTTTTCTTTTCTTTTCTTTTCTTTTCTTTTCTTTTCTTTTCTTTTCTTTCCTTTCTTTCTTTCTTTCTTTCTTTCTTTCTTCCTTTCTTCCTTTTTTCTTTTCTTTTCTTTTCTTTTCTTTTTTCTTTTGCTTTTGCTTTACCCACCCCTACCCCTACCCCCACCCCTGTGGGGATTGGAAAGCAAAATGTTTTTCTAAGAAATCTCTATTGTGTTTATTCCAAGAAAATTGCTGTAGCTTAAATGTTTCTCCTTCCCTTGCCATTATTCTGACTTGTAGAAGGGCAGCCTGTTCTCCCCTTGGCTCCTTGGATAATGTGACTCATGCCTGAGCATCAAAGTTGCTTAGGAACAAGAACATTTTTGTGGAAATTGAAGATGAGGCTGAACAATACCTGGCATTAAGCTACCACCAAAATACAAAGAAAAAGTCCTCAGTCTAAATTATCAACTATATTTTATATGTTATCTTTTCAAAAAATGGAAAGTTCTTTGGACTTTTTTATTTAAAGAGAGAGAGGGGGAGATGCAATGTTCTCACCAGGAAATATATTTTAATAACAGAATGACAGAATTGGAAGGCACCTTGGAGGTCTTCTAGTCCAACCCCCTGCTCAGGCAGAAGAAGACCCTATACCACTTCAGACAAATGGTTATCCAACCTCTTCTTAAAAACTTCCAGTGTTGGAGCATTCACAACTTCTGGAGGCAAGTTGTTCCACTGATTAATTGTTCTCACTGTCAAGAAATTTCTTCTTAGTTCTAGGTTGCTTCTCTCCTTGATTAGTTTCCATCCATTACTTCTTGTCCTGCCTTCAGGTGCTTTGGAGAATAGCATGACTCCCTCTTCTTTGTGGCAGCCCTTGCGATATTGGAAGACTGCTATCATGTCACCCCTGGTCCTTCTTTTCATTAAATTAGACATACCCAATTCCTGCAACCATTCTTTCTGTTTTAGGCTCCAGTCCCTTAATATCTTTGTTGCTCTTCTCTGTGCTCTTTCTAGAGGTTCAACATCTTTTTCACATCATGGTGTGGTATTAACACTTCATGTGATCACGTGATAATATTTAACCAGCTAGTGTGGTTTAGTGGTAAAGGTGTCTCACTCACAATTTGAATTGGCTGAATTGGTCCATAGAAAATAGAATAATAGGATAGTAAGGAACCTTGGCGGTCTTCTAGTGCAACCCCTATACCAGTGATGGCTAACCTTTTTGCCATTGTGTGCCAAAAGTGGGGAGAGCGTGGGGGCGATCATGGGCCCACATGTCTACACCCATTATTCAATGCCACTGCGTGCCCCACCCCCCTGTGCATGTGTGCGCAACCCCCTCACACTCCCCACGCTTTTGGCCCACGACAGCAAAAAGGTTACTGGTGGGCCCGGTAGGCCTGTTTTTTGCCCTCCCCAGGCTCCTGAGGCTTTCTTAGAGCCTGGGGAGGGCAAAAACCCTCTCCCCCTCCTGAGGCCCTCCGGAGGCCAGAAACAACCCATTTCCCGACTTCCAGTGGGCCCAGAAGGCCTGAAAATCAGCTGGCCAGCATGTGTATATGCATGTGCATTGGAGTTGAGCTAGGGCAACGCACACATGCCCACAGATATGGCTCCATGTGCCACCTGTGGCACGTGTGCAATTAGGTTCACCATCATGGCCCTATACCATTGTGGAAAAATGGTTGTCCAGTCTCTTCTTGAATACCTCCAGTGATGGAACAACAAAACTTCTGGACACAAGTTATTCCACTGATTAATTGTTCTCACAGTTGAATGTTCTCTTTAGATCTAGGTTAATTTCGTTCTTTTTAATGATCTCTTGCTTGTTACTTCTTGTTCTGCCCTCAGGTGCTTTGGAGAATAATCATTCTCTGTCAAGCCAACTTATTTCATAGAATAACACAGGAAGAGGGAATATTTACCCTGAGCTCCCTTACAAAAGCCAGGATATAAATCTGATAAACAAATCCTGGTAGCTTGAAGGACTTTTACGCAAGATGGGAGGCTCCAAATGCTGTTTAGAGTTAGCAGCAAACAAGGTTGTAGAAAGTTGTTGCTGGAACCTGCTAATCTATTTAAGACAAGTTTTTGGCAACAATTATTTTGAATCTTACCTCTACTTTTAAAGTTCCAGCAGCAAATATTTTAGGTCATGATGTTTCTAATTCCCAATATTTAATATGTGTCTTCCATTCCACATTGAATACCCATTCTGCAATTAGTTTTTCCAGGGTCCTCAGTTCTGACAGGACAATGGTGAGCAAAGTCTAAGATGCAACTGTGAGAAACCATTGTTCCTTAATGTTTCCCCTCAATAAAATCACGTTGTGTATTTTAGCACAGATGCATAACTAAACTTGCTTGTTTTCATTGACTACCCAATTCATGTTGAAAAAAACTATTTCTATACCTGAAAACCATGGAATATATATATAATTCATGAAGAAGCAGCTCTTTCATATAGATCCTGGACATAAACTGTTTCAACTCCTACCCTCAAAACGATGCTATAGAGCACTGCACACCAGAATAACTAGACACAAGAACAGGTTTTTCCCAAACACCATCACTCTGCTAAACAAATAATTCCCTCAACACTGTCAAACTATTTACTAAATCTGCACTACTATTAACCTTCTCATCGTTCCCATCACTCATCTCCTTCCACTTATGACTGCATGACTGTAACTTTGTTGCTTGTATCCTTATGATTTATATTGTTTCCTGATTGCTTATTTGTACCCTATGACTATCATTAAATGTTGTACCTTATGATTCTTGATGAACATATCTTTTCTTTTATGTACACTGAGAGCCTATGCACCAAAGACAAATTCCTTGTGTGTCCAATCACACTTGGCCAATAAAGAATTCTATTCTATTCTATTCTATTCTATTCTATTCTATTCTATTCTATTCTATTCTGTTCTGTTCTGTTCTGTTCTATTCTATTCTATTCTATTCTATTCTATCCAAAATTCCTATTTGTAAGAGCTGCCACTAAATTTTTTTCAAGAACCAATATTAGCATTGGAGAACAGGAACTGGTGGCTGCTGTTTTATTCAGCTCTTAGTAGTTGACCACCATGGAAATGGAATACTGTGTTAGGTAGAGATTTGGCCTAATACAACAACATGATGATGATGATGATGATGATGATGATGATGATGATGTTATCCATTCAGTTGAGTCCAACTCTTGATGGTTTTATGGACCAGATATCTCCACATCTTCCAATCTTATATCTTTGAGTTGTTCTGGGTGCTGGCTGGTGTCACCTGTGATGTGTCCAGCCACCCTGTTCTTTGACAGCCTGGTTTCCTCTTAGCGCTCACTCTTCCAAACATACTTGCTTTTCTCCATTGATAATGTAACATATTGTATGTCACCTTTATCTCTTGGAAAGGATGCATGGAGAAGGTTTCACGCAAATAAATGCTGGATTATAACATGAATATAGCTGAAGAATCCTGATGATTTCAAAATCTGCAAACAACTGTGTGTGTGTGTGAGAGAGTGTGTGTGTGTTTTTCTGCAAAGCATTGTGATTGATGTTCACAATGAAATTTCTCTAGTCTTTATATCTGCTTCTCCATTTTTACAATGATACATGTCAAGTATTTCTGTCATATTTGGGGGCGTTTGAAAAGGGGGGGAAGCTTTGATGGGGAGGAAACTCCTACTACTAAATTATCTAGTGCTTAGAAGATGATCAGTGAAAGAGCTCTTTCTAGATCTTTATGAGATAATTAAAGACTGAGAAGTTCATGAAATTAAGAGAGAGAATGGAGTTCATAATACTGAGAATTCACAAAGTAGTCATATGCAAATTATGGTACTACAAAGATAGGCTGTTAGAACAAGAGGTAATTAAGAGTTTGTTTACTCAATCCACTGATATCTGTGTTATTAATTAGTGGATGTTATCTGAAGTCAACAGTTTTGGTTCTTAGAGAACCAGCTAACAACACAATATTTTGTTTAATTAGTCAGAGGTAAGTTTCCACAGTGTTTGATAGGGTTTAATCCTTTTCTGTATTTATTGCAGCTGGTCTAAGCATGGTAAACTCCTTGGTGAAGCCAATTTTATAAAAGCTGGCCCTTGGAAGAAGAGATTTTTAGTAAAAATCAGTTTATTCTCTGCAACAGTTCCCATAGAGTACATAAAGATCAGAACACATCCTCTCAGCAGCTAACACCCAGATAAGCAGGGATTAATACCAGACAAATGATCAAGCAGAATGCAATTCCCAGTCAAGGAACTACCAACCTGAAAACCCTCACCAACATTAACAGGAAAAGCCACTTGTACATAAACAGAGTAATCCCCACCCTCACTAACACTGATGGTGCTATCTAGTTCGGTAATAAAACATCGGCAAGCAAACAATCAGGTTCAGAGAGTAGAAAAGACACTGCAGTTAGTTTTTCCTCTTGATTAGAACCAGCAAGCAGAAAAATCAGAAATAGCTGCTGAGCTCCATTGTTACTGGGGGGCCCTTATTATGTGTATCCTTTCTTTGTTAGTGTGATGGGTGACCGTAATTCTAAGCAATTACCAGTGTGGGTGTCTAGCATTCAAGGAAGGAGCTTCCTTCTCTGGTAAGTGCTTCGTAATCCACTTCCATAAAATATACATAGGTGGTGCAAGAAGATAATATGGGAGATCAGCCTTGAAACTTGATATAGCTCTCCCTCTCAGCTTTCCATGGAAGAGCCAAATAGCTTCCTTGAACTGCACTGGATCTTGAGCACCTTTCTATAGATTGCATGAACAGGGAATCTATGGGAGACTTAATCATAGTTCTTTCACCATCTTTTCTCCTTTTGATCTTGAGAAAGCTGCTTTAAGAAGAGAACCAACCTTAGAACTCGGGAGAGATTTTCTGACAAAACAATTAATCAGTGGAGTGACTTGCTTCCAGAACTTGCTGGTGCTCCATCACTGAAGGTTTCTAAGAAGAGATTGGACAGCCATTTGTCTGAAATAATACAGTGCAGGGGTGTCAAACTCTATTTCATTGAGGGTCGCATCAGGGTTGTGTTTGACCTGGGGGGGGTTGGGGTGGGTAGGCATGGCCAGATCGATATCACTTGTATCGGGGGCACCTTTGGTAGCCCGAACACTCTGCCAGTGAAAACGGGCTCCCAAGCTCTGTTTCCGGCTGCAACAGCCTCCTGGAACCCTCTGCCAGCAAAAACAGAGCTCGGGAGAGCCATACACAGCCGTCGCGAGCTCTGTTTTCAGCTGTGATGGCCTCCTGCAAGCCTCTGCCAGGGAAAATGGAGCCCGGGAGGGCCACATGCAGCCCTCCCGAACTCCATTTTCCCTGGCCGAGGCACTGCAGGCCAGTCCTTCACTGTTTCCAGGGCAGTCCCGTGGGCCAGATCTAAGAACTGTATGGGTCGGATCCGGCCCACAGACCTTAAGTTTGACACCCTGGCTGTAGGGTCTCCCACTTAAGCATCAGTCAAGAAGACTTCCAAGCTCCTTTCCAACTTTGGTATTCTTTAGCTGGAGACAGAGGTGGTATTCAGCAGGTGTTGATCAGTTCTGGAGAACCGATAGTGGAAATTTTGAACAACAACAATAATAATAATAATAATAATAATAATAATAATAATAATAATAACAACAACAACAACAACAACAACAACAACAACAACAACAACAACAATAATATTTTATTTCTATACCGCCCTTCTCCTGAAGGACTCAGGGCGGTGTACAGCCTATTAAAAACACAAAAATATACAGACATCAATTAAAAAATAATTAAAATTATTAAATAATTTCGGCCCAAATTAAAACCCGAAAATTTAAAACATCCAATTTAAAATCATTTACATTGATAGCCCGGCCTGGCGGAACAGCAGGGTCTTGAGGGCACAGCGAAATACACGGAGGTCGGAGATCTTGCGCAGTTCCGGGGGCAGTTCATTCCACAGGGCAGGAGCTCCCACAGAGAAGGCCCTCCCCCTGGGTGTCGCCAGCCGACATACCTTGGCTGATGGCACCCTGAGGAGCCCCTCTCTGTGGGAGCGGACTGGCCGGTGGGAGGCTACTGGTGGCAGAAGTCGGTCTCGAAGGTACCCGAGTCCTAAGCCATGTAGTTCGGAGAACCGGTAAATACCACCTCTAATTGGCCCTGCTACCATCTATTCTCTGCCTCCCGAGTCCCAGCTGATTGGGAGGAAATGGGGATTTTGCAGTAACCTTCCCCTGGAGTGGGGAGGGAATGGAGATTTTACAGTATCCTTCCCCTGCTACGCCCACCAAGCCACGCCATGCCCACCAAGCCACGCCCACAGAACCGGTAGTAACAAAATTTGAATCCCACCACTGGCTAGAGAATTCAGTTGAAGTCCTTGGATCTTAAAGTAGCTAAGGCTGAGAAACCCTGGTATATGCTAATTGCCATATTACTGTTCCTAATCACTCAGGAATGTTTTATCCCTTTTTGATATGAAGAAAGGAGTTACAGAGATAACATGCATAGTTCCTTGTTGTTCACATCTTTCTCTTTTTCTGATTTTTGTTTTGCCTGCAATTATCCTGTTTTTTGCCAGTATCTCTTTTGATGTTTGCTGATGCTTAATAAATAAACATCAAGTTCCCTTTTTGCTAGCAAAACCAAGTGGTGATGAGGTATGTGTGTGTGTGCCTGTTCTGATCTGGATACAGGGATTGACAGACACTCTGATGAATGAATGCAAAATTAAACTGGAAATTATCCACTGTTGTTTTCGAGGGGTTACATGGTTCAACCCTAGTTGCAAGTGAGAAAGAGGCTTTGCCATGAAAGTTTAAGTGTCTGGTGGGTTGTGATGACAGTCCTAATGGATCCGCAGTCTAATTGCATTGTTGGATGCAGAAGAAAGTAATGTGTAACACATGGTACTTGTGTAGTCAAAACACTGTGGGAATATTTATATTAATTTCACCCAGATATAGATAGAGTGTCAACCCTGCAGCTGGCCTGGCTAATATTCTGATCTAGGCTTCCTTAGAAAACATAAAGTACAATCTTTTTTTTTTTTTAATTTGATTTATATGCCGCCCTTCTCCGAAGACTCAGGGCGGCTTACAATGTGCTCAGCAATAGCCTTCATCCTTTTGTATATTTATACAAAGTCAGCTTATTGCCCCCACAAACTGGGTCCTCAATTTACCTACCTTAGAAAGGATGGAAGGCTGAGTCAACCTTGAGCCTTGGCGAGATTCAAACCCTGCAGTAATTGCAGGCAGCTGGTCTTAATAAGCTTAATAACAGGGTGCCTTAAACCCCTGTACTACCAAGGCTCTTAGTCCCAACATACCTCTTTAATTCATACAGCTGTGAATTATTGTTATTCACAGCCCAAAAGGCTTCACAAACAGTCTTTCAGGGGAATGTTTATAAACACCCACCTTATCTCCCTTGGAATGCTGCCAGAGAACTAATTGCCAAACGCAGGGCTAGGCCAAACTTAGCACAGAGTCAAACAGAACTTTCCAAAGCTTGAACCGACCAGATAAACTAATTGCTTCCTGCAAAAGCTCACGTCTTGTTCGCTCCTCTTTTATGTCTAATGGGAGGGGCCAGTCATCTCCAAGCCTTACTCCCAAGTCGACCCTGTTTTCTTAATTGTTCTTGTCTTCTGGCAGCTCTGCGCATGCGCACACTGGGTACAGGCTCCAGCTGTTTTTCTACTTTGCTGATGTCAGACTCCAGAATTACCAGATAGCCTAATTCGCTTCTCTGCCTCCGACTCAGAGCCCTCGTCCAAGCCTTCCCCAGATTCCAGGACTGGCCCATGTTCCTCCCCAACCTCCTCACTTTCCGAATCTACTGCCAGCTCTGCTGACCGCAGTAGGCTGTGGGCCACAACAGCCAAAGTCATTTTGAAGTTTCAGTGTTGCCACACTGGAGCTGACAGATAGGGAATGGAGAATAGAGATAGCTGGGGTTTTGTAACTAAAACAAAATACTTTCTCCTGGGAACCAAGGACATTCCCACAGGTGGCCAGAGAGAGAGGAGGAGTGAAGTTACCAGGCAATCAAATGGCACCTTGATTGGACCGTGTGACTGATTGTTTGGGAAAGGGGAAAAACTTTTAATTAGGTGAAAACCGTGGGAACTTTCAGAGTCGGTTTTCACCAGGTTGTGCCAATATGATACATCCAATAAAACTATTATTTGAGGAATCTACCTGCCTCAGAGTTTTGTTTGCTATGGATGTATTACTTGGAACCTTGACATAGCCCTCGATTTGTTAAGCAATCATTTAAAGTTACAGCGGCACTGAAAGAAAGTGACTTATGACTCATCCTTGCACTTACAACCAATGCAGGTCACATGTTCAAAACTTGGTTGCTTGGCAACCGGAATGTTTTCATGATGGTCTGTATCCTGGTGTTATGTGATCACCTTCCCAGCTGGCTTTCAACCAGCAAAGTCAATAGGGAGGCTAAATTTATCTATCAATTTTAATGATTTTTAAGCTGCTAAAACGATCTGTGAAATATTTCTAATTTCAAAAAAATATTTTAAAAGTCTTTTTTGGTATAACAGGTAATCCTCCATTTACAACAGTTCATTTAGTTCAAAGTTACAACGGCACCGTAAAAGGTGACTTATGACCGTTTTTCACATTATGACTTTTGTGGCATCCCATGATCATGTGATCAGAATTCAGATGCTTGGCAATTAACTCATACTTATGACCACTGCTGTGTCCCAAGGTCATGCGATCACGTTTGGCAATATTTTGACAAGCAAAATCCATGGGGAAGCCAGATTCGCTTAACAATTATGTTACTAACTTAGCAGCAGCAGTGATTCACTTAACAACTGTGGCAAGAAATGGGACAAAACCTACTTAACAAATTTCTCGCTTAACAACAGAAATGTTGGGCTTAATTGTGGTCATAAGTGAAGGACTACCTGTATCATTATTTTTTTCTTCCTTAAGAACCTCTGACCACCTCTTTCCTAGAAGCTCCAAGCTCCATCTTTTCATGCAGGGTTCTATTTAATTATTAAATTAACATGTTTGTTTTAAAGTCTTCATCTGAATCCCCCCCCCCTCATACAGTACATAAACCAGAAAAACATTAGTGGTTGGCAGTCTACTAAGTCAAATTAATCAAGCATTCATTTGTGAATGTATGTGACAAGTGCATTCGTTTTTATTTCAGTTATCCTATATCTGCTGTGCTTGTTTTGCATTTCTGCGGTAGACTACCAATTAATCCACCTTTCTGCCTATTGGAGAAAGCCAAAAACTACTGCAGAAAAGATTGCAGAAATATAGATGATGAAAACACAGATATAAATAGCAACAAGAGCTTGTCTCTATGTCATCTTTAGATTTCAGCTCTTCAGATTGATTTTTTTTCCCATAAAGCATACTGATCATATTCCAAATTATAACATGGAACGGTTAGAACCCCACACATTATGAATCCAGTAAACATAAGCTATTGACAAAGAATATAATCCAGTTCACAGTTACAGAGGCTTAAGCCCCATTTAAATAAGAGAGGCTTAAGAATGTTTAACAGCTGGCTGGATGGCAGCCAATGTCTCTTTGCAAACAGATTTAAAGATGCCCACTGATCTTCCATTCGGTTGTTGCTTTAATAATGGACTCCTTGTGTAAATTGTGGGGCGGGGTGGGAGAAATACATAGGCTGTCCTAGTAAAAACATCAAATTTCACAGCTTTCTGTAATTAATGGCACAATTCTGCCTTGATGCTCTTCAAACAGTTGAAAAAGAGCGTTGAAAGTGATTAGGTTCTGGGAGGAATAGGAAAGAAGAAAAGCAAAAAAGCTTTTTGGTCTGCATGGGGGAATGTTCTTCTCATGCATTTTGGTTAGTTTTGCATGTTTGGTTATTCCTGACCACACTTCATCCTCATTCGGGAGGGAGGATGGTTACAACATGGTCCCAATGACATTACAGCTGCCCGTTTTGCATTTTCTCATGGAATACAAATACATTTTAAAATTAAAATAAATTCCACCCCAGTTGCTATTTGTTGGGCAAGTGTTGGCCCAATTTTGGGCCAGTGCTGGGTTCAAATTTCATTAAGCCAAACTATGAATACAATCTCTGTGATTCGTATGCTCTGCATTTTGCTTTATTTATCTTTAACGTGTCGTGGGACTGGTATCTATATAATTTGGTTCATCGCAGCAATAAATAAACTTTGGTTTAATATGACAGGCTTGCCTCAAAATCTATCACATCATGTTTAGACTGCATTTGGCATTTTTATCCATCTGTGGAATCCTTCTCAACGAGGTGGGATAGTATTGTTTGATGGTATTAAAGGTATTGTCACAGGATGTAAGCTATTCCAAGTAAAGATGCCTTTTGCAATTGACCTGATTTTTGTCAATGCCAATAGTGTTCAAGTGGTGCTCTAGACGTTTTGGATTGCAACCAAGGCACCTTTCTATTGGTACTATTTTTCTATTTCTGTTTGCAAAGGTTTGTATTTTGTGATTTTTCTCCAGTACTTTCTTTTCTCTTCTACTGTCTCCAGATATTCTGGTGTCCATTCTCCAGGCTTTTTTTTGACTTGCTTCTCTACAATTATTAGGTCTGAGACATGGCATGGCAGGTACTTGTCTGTTTGAATTCTAAAATCCCAGACCACTTCAGTTTTCTAATTTTCTGTTACGATTTTGTGGTCCCACAGTTCTTGCTTGCTGGCAAATGATATTTCTTGCAGATCTTTCAATGCACCACTGTTGCTACTTTGTCATGTCATTGTTGATAGTCCATCTGTCCAATCTTCTCACAGCAGCTAACTAGATAGTCCAATGTTTCCAATGTTTCTTTTCAGAGGAGCATTTGCTGCTGTTGTCTTTTCAATTCTGACTTGGTATGCATTTGTTCTTAAAGGCTTGGTCTTGTGCAGCTACAGTAGAAGCTGGTCAAAATTGTGGAAACCTTTTGGGAAAAATGTATTTTTGAGGTTTGATGGCTAATAACAAGAATTTTTGTTTGGAGTTTCAAGATAATCATATACCACTGCTGGAATGGCCTGGGAATAGCCCAGACTTTAACCCAATTGAAAATCTCTGGACTCAACTAAAGAAACATGTTAGTCAGAAGCGACCCAGTTAATAGAAGCAATCATTCAATCTTGGTTTCATATTATAACAGCTACAGAACTAAAAGACTTGGTTCAATCCATGGGAAGACGTTGTAAGGCCGTAATTCATGCTAAAGGTTACCCAACTAAGTATTAACTGATGTGATAATTTTTGTATATCTTGTTTTTTCTGCATGTTTTACTTTTCTTCTTTATATTTTAACTGCTATTCTAATAGCAAATCCTTCCTAAAAGTTATTGCATTAGATTCTTGATTAAATTATCTTTCCATTGATATATAATTTTATGGTACTACTCAAAAAAAAAAAAGTGTTATTAGCTAGTTTTAGAAAATACACTTTTCCTAAAAGGTTTCCACAATTTTGGCTACTACTATAGAATTAGCCCCTCCATCTCTTTCTTCAGCTTTCCTGCTCTTAGTGATTGCCAAGTTATCAACAAAGTTGTTATCAACTTTGCCTGCTATTTTATTTTGTTTTTTAATGTATTGGCCATGTAAGACTTTGCCTTGCCATGTCTTTTTTCTGTTCTTCATTTAGTCTTTCTCATTTAGTCTTTCTCTCTGTATATCTCTCCAATATACAGTAAGCCTTCATGGCATACTAACTTTGGTGCATTTTCTTCACTGTCCTTCTGATATTCTTCCATTGCCATTTTTCTTCTTCAACTGGCTGGTGTACTTGTAATATTCCCTGCCCACTTATTTTACTGGATAAGTAGAGTCTGTCAACATTGCTGCATGGATGATTCATTGTCATTATTTTTCTGATCTTCCTATCCAGAGCTTTTAATTTTCTTTGAGTCCAGTCCGCTATTCCAGCAGTAGATCTAATGAATGGAATTGCCCAAGTTGTTAATTCTCTTGGCGGTATTTTCTCCACCGAATTTGGATTTTAAGATCCTCTGATGTATTCCCTCCTAACTTTCTTTTTGACTTCAGTGTATCTGATGTTGTCAAATTAAAGAATAGGCAGATACATTATACCATATTTTCTTTTGATGTATAATTCTTAGGAAAAGTCTGAACTCTTCCATCTATAACAGTGATGGCTAATCTTTTTGCCATCACGTACCAGGAGCGGGGGGGGAGGTCATGCACGCACATGCCCACACCCATAATTCTATGTGCCCTGCCCCTGCGCATGCACACGCTCCTAGCATGCGATGGCACGGTAGGCCCATTTTTTGCTCAGTGAAACCGGAAATTGGCAAACAGGCTGTTTCTGGCCTCCGGAGGGCCTCCGGGGGGTGGGGAAGGCCGTTTTCACCCTCCTGAGACTCCTAGAAAGGCTCTGGAGGCTGGGAAGAGAGAAAAACGGGCCTTTCCCACCACCACCCGAGGTGCTCCGGAGGCAGGAAACAGCCTGTTTCCCTACTTCTGGTAGGCCCAGAAGGCCCGAAAATCAGCTGGAGCTGAGCTCCCATGCCCACCAATATGGCTATGCATGCCATAGGTTTGCCATCACAGATCTATAACAGGATAATAAAGCTCTGGAGCATTGTAATTATAAATAGAAATGTTACAGCTGCTTATATTAAATGTCTGTCTAGCCAGTATTTGTACAAAATCTATTTTGGTAGAGTTCAGAGAACACACAAAATAATAAGGTTGGATGGCTTGTGTTGCAGGGATCTAGCTGATGTTTTGTGTTGATCATCTTGATTCACACTGTTTTGGGCATAAGGAGCTATGTAAACATGGCAATTATACTTGGTTTGTTTAGATGTAACCAGTCTATTTCAGAAACACATTTTAAAAGCAATAAGCAAAGACCTATCTCTCTGGAAAAGTTTATAATACTAGGAAAAGTGGTGATGCAATGGTTAGAATGCAGGACTGCAGGCTACCTCTGCCAGCAATTTGGCAGTTCGATTCTCACCGGCTCAAGGTTGACTCAGCCTTCCAGCCTTCCGAGGTCGGTAAAATGAAGACCCAGATTGTTGCGGGCAATATGCTGACTCTGTAACCCACTTAGGGAGGGCTGTAGAGCACTGTGAAGTGGTATATACAATAAGTGCTATTACTGAAGTGATATATACAGTAAGTGCTATACGTATGTGTTGTGGCCTGTTGATCACCGGCCCCTCCAGCAGCCAAATCAGAGGAGGAGGAGGCATGGGAGCCAGGATCAGCATCAAGGCAACCTGAGAGCTCTGAGGGGGAAGAGGGAATGGAGCTGGCAGAGAGAGAGACAGAGGTGGAGCCTGGGCCATCTGTCAGCCCTCAGATGGAGAGTCAACAGCTCCCAGGTCTGGAGGTGGCTGATGAGGAAGAGGGGGAACAGCTGGGTCCAATGCCTTATGTGCGGATGCACAGAAAGCAGAGGAGAGGAGAGCAGTGGAAATCCATGGGCTGGTCCTTGGGAAGGAAGAGCCACCGCTGCTAGCAAAGCCCCATCCTAGCTCTGGGGATAAAAGGCAGGGGGCGGAGATGAATAGGTATGGCAGACAACTATTCATCTCTCCTGCCAGACAGACTTGTTAGCCTGAGGTGAAAGAGAAACTTTTTGCCGGGGCTGCTGGCGCTCCTAATAAAGAAATAATTGCTTCAACTACAGAGGGTTTGTCATGTTTGGGGATCTGGGTCAGAACAGTATGTATGAATTTAGCATATGGCATACAATCTCAAGGAAATCTACAGTGCAGTCCTGACAACCTAAATTGCCAGTTTGGGGCTTGCGTGCCTATCCTTGGTGCACCATAGAGGTGAACTTCTCACACCTGCTGACTAGTGGTGCTCAGGTTGCTGGCTCTTCCAGGCTCATCTGCCAGTCTCACCTCACCTTACATTGCGACACCTCGGGTCTGACCAGCACCCGCTTTCGCTCTCCCCACACACAAATGTCAGGCCTGGAAGCCATTTCTGTCGTTGGGCCTTCAGGCCTGCCACGTTTCCTAGTGTAGGAAACTGGGAGGGCGTATTGTATGGATCGTGGGTGATACATAGTCATAATGACATTCTTTTCTCAGAAAGTCAAGGCCATCTTGCCCTGCATCTGGGAGGCTGGAACTGGGTGGCATCTCCAGTTTTGACTGTACTGTAATTGGACTTGTGGGTGTTGGGCAGGGACTTGAACTTTCCTTTGGGTGGGGAAACCCTGGAAACTTTCAGATTCGAGTTTCCCCATACGTGCCAATATGGCATCTCTAATAAAATGGAACTTTGAGGAAATCCAAGCCTCGAAGTTTTCTTTCGTTGAGGGTGTTACTTGGAACCCTGACAACAAATGCAGTTAGGTTTTTCCCACCAAAGTGGTACCCATTTATTTACTCACAATATTGCATGATTTTGAACTGCTGGGTGGGCAGGAACTAGGGAGCAAGGGATGGGAGCTCACTCCATCTCATGGAGCTGGACTCAAATTGCCGGACCTCAAACCATTTCAGCCCCACAATTCCAGTGTCATTAAGCCTCTGTGCCACGGTATGTGGAAGCTTTTGTTTTCTGTCAAGAGACCAAGCACATTCCATCTGTGATTGGATTCAGATATTACACTAAGCCATCATTTTAATTTAATTTAATATTCAATTCATAGCACACCTTTCTGCTTAGATAAGCATTCAAGGTGGTTTGTCTAATTTGGTTTAGCACAAGTATATCAATCCAGTCATTGTCGTTTGGAGCGTGAATGGAAATGACTCCAGAGAATCAGTGTCTGCCTTACCCCTGAAATATCATTTTACAGGACATGAGAGAAATGTTTCCAAAATTTCAAAATTAGAACGTGTAATAAGAATACTGTAGAATGCTTGATTTATGCAACATCCTTCTTGGGTCTCTACACAAATTAGGGGATAAATTATGAAACTTTATAATAAATACTTATTTCTGATGGCTGGGATTGTTTATAGAATTAGGGCAGTGGTGGGATTCAAAAATTTTTACTGCCGGTTCTGTGGGCGTGGCTTGGTGGGCATGGCATGGCTTGGTGGGCGTGCTTGGTTGGTGTGTCAGGGGAAGGATAGTGTAAAATTTCCATTCCCTCCCCACTCCAGGGAAAGAATAATGTAAAATCTCCATTCCCTCCCCACTCCAGGGGAAGGATACTGTAAAATCTCCATTTCCTTCCAATCAGCTGGGACTCGGGAGACAGAGAATAGATGGGGGCGGGGCCAGCCAGATTTAGTATTTACCGGTTCTCCGAACTACTCAAAATTTCCACTACTAGTTCTCCAGAATTGGTCAGAACCTGATGAATACCATGTCTGAATTAGGGCAATTAATAATAATAATGTATTATTGATAGTAGCAATAATATATTGGAAGATCGAACTGGTGAGACTACAGAATCTCCATTTTAGTTATAGAAGTTATAGAAAATGAAGAAGCTAAATTGCTGTAGGACCTTAGAATTCAAACCAACAGGTACCTGCCACAAAACACCCTAGACTTAACAATTATGGCTATGAAAGAGAAAAAAGTCTGGGTAGTGCATGTGGCTGTACCTGGAGACAGCAGAATAGAAGAGAAAGAAAAGAAAAGAAAAGAAAAGAAAAGAAAAGAAAAAGAAAAGAAAAGAAAAGAAAAGAAAAGAAAAGAAGAAAATACAAAGACTTGCAAATAAAGAAATAGAATGACTGTGACAAAAGAAAGTGAAAGTAGTACCAATAATAATAGGTGCCTTGGGTGCAATCTCAAAACATCTGAAGCACCACTTGAACCCTATTGGCATTGACAAAATCAGCATTGGTCAATTGCAAAAGGCAGCTTTACATGGAACAGCTGACATCCTATGACAATACCTTTAAGACCATCAAACATCGACATCTGCCAATCCCAAATCCGGATTATTTGAGGAATTGCCTCACCCCAATGGGATTAGCCTGCCCCACCCATACTGGCAGAAGGGCCATGCTGCGGATCTCGTCAGTCAAGGAATTCTGACTGGTGGGGTCCAGAAGCAGAGCCTTTTTGTGCTATGATTCCCACCCTCTGGAATGTCATGCCTCTCAAAATGAGAGCTTTTCTGGCTTCTTGAAAGGCCTGGGACCTGACTCTGCCATTTGGCCTGGGCCCCCAATGGGACCGTGTCATATTGGAGTTGATGAATGGACTAAGATAAGACTCCACCTCCACCCTGTCTGCTTTTTTGCTCCCTTCCTTGCCACCTTTGTTACTTTTAAGTCAATTTTCAATACTTCATGTTGTTGTTGTTCAGTCGCTAAGTCATGTCTGATTCTTCGCAACCCCCTGGATCATAGCACGCCATGTCCCGTCCTCCAGGGTCTCCCTGAATCTGTCCAAACTCATGTTTGTGGTATCAATGATGCTATCTAACCATCTCATCCTCTGCCCTCTCCTTCTCCTTCTAGCTTCAGTCTCCCCCAACATCAGGGTCTTTCCCATGGAGTCCTCTCTTCTCATTTGTTCAAGTATTTGAGCTTCAATGTCAGGGTTCCAAATAACAGCCCCAACGAAATCAAACTCCGAGGCTTGAGTTTCCTCAAAAGTAATTTTTATTAGAGATGTCATATTGGCACATCTGAGAAAACCCAAATCTGAGAGCTTCGGAGTATTCCTCACCCAAAAGAAAGTTCAAGTCCTTGCCCTTTACCCACATGCCCATCACACAAGCCAATCAGGTACCATCCAGAACAGAAGATACCTCCCCATTCCTCTTAGCACTGTAGTCAAAATAACATTCTTTCTAGAAAGTCAAGGCCATTCTTTCTAGAAAGAATGTTATTTTGACTACAGTTCATCTTCACTCCATGCAATCCCCCTCCCATTTTCCCACAGTAGAATTTGTGGCAGGCCTGAAGGCTCAAAGGTGAAAAGATGGCTTCCAGGTCTAGCATTCGGCTTCAGTATCTGACCAAAGTATTTGAGCTTCAGCTTCAGTACCTGTCCTTCCAAAGGATAATTGGAGTTGATTTCCTTAAGTCGTATTAAAATACAACTTAATGTTGTGTCTTGTTTCCCCCCCCCCCCCCCCCCCCGGTTGCAAGCTTGGTTGGAATTTCCTCTTGGCGAGATGGGCAGGATATAAATTTCATAAGTAAATGAATAAATGAAATCACCTTCATCAGAACTTCACCAACTTTGTAGCCTGGCTTTAAAGACTTTCCACAAAGAGAAAGACAACCCAAATGTTGAGATTATTCTGCTCCACATAGGTGGACTTGAAGAGTTGTTCTTTATCTTTTGATGAAATAAGAAATTCTGGGGCAAAAGCAGAGAGATGTGTATTTGTTACCGGCTTCACACTGCAGTTAATACTGCTTCTGTTTGTCTAATTAGACTCCCTAAACACCGTGCTACAAAAAGCTACCATATGGTTCCATCCAGCTGAACTTGTTTTAGCTCCTGCCAAGGAGAATGCAAAGCAACTATGAAACAAACTTTGAATCCTTCTGGCCAAGGACCAGCATTGTAGCAAAATAATTGAGAAATCCATCTCTTCCTAGAGTGGAAAAGTCTTTCAGTGCACTGGTGCCAGATGTGAACTTCACCGGTTCGCATCTCTTAAGAAACTCTACAGAAATTATCCGGTGGCATTGCTGGTGCGACTCGTGTGCCAACGCGGCGTTGAAAAGTTTGCCGTAAGTTGAACATTTTTACAGAACTGATTTGGAGCCTTCTAATCAACAACTTCATCCCAATATGCTAATGGGCATTGTCAATGTAAAACTCAGCTCTTCCCTCTCTCTTTTTTTTTAAAAAAAAGTTTTTTTATTTTTCAATTACAAACATAATGTCAGCACTTCAAGCTGCATTTACTCTAGTGGTGACATAAGAAGGGGAAGCGGAGGCGTCTGGAAAGGGACGTTTGACTTTTCACCTACTTATTTTCCCTGGAGATAATATCCCCTAGGAGATGGGATGGGAAGGGGGAAATTCCTTTGAGCTGGAGTAGATTAGGGGTAGAATGACTTGGAAGATGGCCAATGAGTGCAGGGGAGTGGGGAACAGAAAGGGAGGGTTTGGGGTCTGGAAGTCAGTGTTGGCTTTCTGTCAAGTTTCGAGGTCATCTCAAATAAATTGCATTTCAAACAAAGTCTTTGAAGAAAAACTCCTATTTATTAAGCACGACATTCTACACCGTGATGGAGTCGGGTATAGAATGCCGTGGTTAATAAATAGGAGTTTTTCTTCAAAGACTTCGTTTGAAATGCAATTTAGTTGAGACGACCTCGAAACTTGACGCATAAACATTTCATCTGTCCATCTGCAGTGTGTCGTCTGGTTACAAACATCTCTGTGCAACATCATTCACCATTTTCCATCTCATTCGCATTCACATAACATTATTTTGCTAGGCTTAATATTATAGTATATTAAACATTTAAACATTATAAGGCTCTCCATTTTCTTCTTAATATCTTATAATTATAATACATTTTAACATTAAACATCCTTATTCTCAATATATATATATATATATTAATATATATATATATATATATATATATATATATATATATATATATATTATATATATATATATATATATATATATATTTACATCTTTATCTTAATATATTTTTACTTTCTCTTTAATCTTCTTCATTTCCAAACTCCTTTTTTATTCTCCAGCCGTTGATAAAATACCTCCCATATCACATAATATTCAGTTTGTTCTTTCTCCTTAATTGCTAATGTTAATCTGTTCATTTCTGCACATTCTAACATTTTCCTTATCACCTTCTCATCAATGGGAATCTCTCCACTTTTCCAATGTTGTGCAAATACAATTCTAGCTGTGGTTAATACATGAATAATCAAATATACATTCTCTTTATTATAAATTTCAGGTAAAATTCCTAGCAGAAATATTTCTGGTTTCAATTCAATACATTGTTGTATCATCTCTTCCAACCATGTCTTGATTTTTGTCGAATACTTTTTTGCTTCTCCACATGTCCACCACATATGATGGTAAGATCCAAGTATTTGGTGGCATTTCCAACATTTAGCTGATTTCAGCTCTTCCCTCTTGAAGTAGGAGAAAAGGAAGAAGCCTTATAAAAGTTATCACTATCACATATAAATTCTCATGCCATAGAATATTTTACACATAAATTAATCTTGAATTGTTCATCAACCCTATCAAAAGAAAATGCTTTTCTACCGTCAGAACATACGTATTGTGTGGGGCCCCAGGCATTCTCTACCATTTTTGCTTTCCAATTTATTTCAGAGGTCATAGATACCGTTTTGAGTTTCCCCCATTTGATTTGTAGTTTTGTTTCTCTTGTAGATTACTTCTGCATGTGGGTGCATCTCGACGCTCTTCAAAATACTATTCAGAAGGAAGCATAGATCCAATCATGTAGTTACAAGATTTCATTATGATTTGCCACCAGGATGTGGTGCATATTAGTAACCCACTAAAAAAAAGAAACACACTGACAATGACAATGGGGAAAAAAAAACAGCCAAAGAATGAACATATAAGCAAGAGATGAAGAAAGATTGCAAGATCTTTTTAAAGCACTGCTATGTCCAATAATATCAATTGGCCATTTTAAATTAGACAAATGATTAAACAGATAGTAGGTTTGCAAGTGTATGAAATACATTCAATTTTAACAGTAGCAATACTACTTAGAGTCTTAGGCTTATACTCCATATGGCTTTTACATCCCTTTCTAAGCAGTTTATAGAGTCAGCATATTGCCCCCAACTATAGTTTTACCGACCTTGGAAGGATGGAAGGCCGAGTCAACCTTGAGCCCCATCAAGATCAAACTCCAGGCTGTGGGCAGAGTTTGCCTGCAGTACTGCACTGTAACTCCTGCATCACCACGATTCTTATCGTTTTAACTATATGGAAATGGAAATGAAATGAAATCAAGTAGAATTTTTGTCTTGGGTCCATCCCGCTCTTGAATTTCCCAACATGATAATGAGAGGCTGAGTGTCCTTCTCAGCCAAGAAAAGCTTAAAAATTGTGCTTTAGTGCCTCTGTCACTCATCTTCCAGGGGAATTGTGTATAGAACCTGTGGGATAAGTTTCTCATTTGACAGGGTGGTTTTTAATGACATTATATATGGGCTGATGGAAGGGTTGAGCACTATAGTTTTCATTTACTTTCTGTATGCAATGGATCGATCACAGAAGCTGTGAGCCATGGAACATTCATGTTTCGTCTGATCACAGTATTGGTAATTAATAAGCCAATTCATAATAATAACAGATGTTGGCAGACAGACTTGGTCCCACTTGGGGCTTTCTTTTTTTCCAAGCCGAAGATGATTAAATTTATGTCTTCACTTTTCCCTAAACACACCATACAGACATAAGTGGGTGCACACACTCCTGCACACCCTGTTGTTATTTTAGAGTTTTGAAGCGAGAAATATATTCCAAAAGTTGGAATAGTTTATCATTTCTTGCCTTTAATTAAACCCACAATGTAATGGTTGTTTGACAGCTCCCAGGAGATGAAGCAGCTTAATTATTGGATGTGTGATATTTCTGCAAGTTTGAACTAGAAACTTTGGGGGGGGGTCTCCTTTTTTCTTTGAAATGCATTCAAAACAGTCCCATTCATACTGTTCGTATATCTTTGATAAGTGATCTATATGATTTCCCTTGGGGAATTTGTACAGTATAATAGTAGGTGACAGCAGCTAGCTAATAGTTGATCTTGAAAGTGAAGTGTAGAATAGAATAGAATAGAATAGAATAGAATAGAATAGAATAGAATAGAATAGAATAGAACAGAACAGAACAGAACAGAACAGAACAGAACAGAACAGAATAGAATAGAATAGAATAGAATTCTTTATTAGCCAAGTGTGATTGGACACACAAGGAATTTATCTTTGGTGCATATGCTCTCAGTGTACATAAAAAGAAAAGATACATTCATCAAGAATCATAAGGTACAACACTTAATGATAGTCGTAGGGTACAAATAAGCAATCAAATCATACTAGGAAACAATTGATATAAAACTTAAGGATACAAGCAACAAAGTTACAGTCATATAGTCATAAGTGGGAGGAGATGGGTAATAGGTATAATGAGAAGATTAATAGTAATGCAGACTTAATGAATAGTTTGACAGTGTTGAGGGAATTATTTGTTTAGCAGAGTGATGGTGTTCGGGAAAAAACTGTTCTTGTGTCTAGTTGTTCTGCTGTGCAGTGCTCTATAGCGTCGTTTTGAGGGTAGGAGTTGAAACAATTTATGTCCAGGATGCGAGGGATCTGTAAATATTTTCACACCCCTCTTTTTGACTTGTGCAGTATACAGGTCCTCAATGGAAGGCAGGTTGGTAGCAACTGTTTTTTCTGCAGTTCTAATTATCCTCTGAAGTCTGTGTCTGTCTTGTTGGGTTGCAGAGCCAAATCAGACAGTTATAGAGGTGCAGATGACAGACTCAATAATTCCTCTGTAGAACTGGATCAGCAGCTCCTTGGGCAGTTTGAGCTTTCTGAGTTGATGCAAAAAGAACATTCTTTGTTGTGCTTTTTTGATGATGTTTTTGATGTTAGGTGTCCATTTTGAGATATGATAGAACCTAGAAATTTGAAGGTCTCTACTGCTGATATTGTGTTGTCTAGTATTCTAAGAGGTGGTAGTATGGGAGGGTTTCTCCTATTTAGAGGTGGAATGGGGCAGCTTGCCCCAGCTGACTCACCCTGGCTGTCTCATCACGGCCTGACTCACCCTTTCCATCATATTAGTAAAATAAACTACATAAAATATTCTATCCAGTCCCCAAGAGTTGAACTCCATTTGAAGTACTTCAAATAACATAGCAGCCAATTTTTGTTGACCAAGCTCTCTGCACATCATAAAGAAAATGTAAATCTCCTTGATTTTGTAAATGTGAAACCTCTCTTCCCCCACCCCCTGTAAAACCTCATTTTATATGTACATTTTTAAAATGTCCTCTTAACATTGAAGGTCTCCTTTACACGTCAAGTAATTTTAAGTCTCCTTGACTACCTGGTCTGTATTCTATTTCCATAGGGATATTTCTTCTCTATCTTTTCCACCCCCCAGGGCCATTTCAAAACTTTATTCTAAGGATTGGATCAAAGGCAGGGATGAGCTGCTGGGGGTTCGCAGGGGCTCGGGAGAACCTGTAGCTAAGAATCTGTGCAATTCAGAGAACCCCCAAATCCCACTCGTGGCTAGACCCGCTCACCCCACCTCACCCAGGAGTCCCCACGTGACCTGTTTTGGATGCAGGTAAGTGCAGGGCATGCACAGAGGCTCAAGGAGGGCAAAAATCAGGCCTACCGGAAGTTCAGGAAGGCTGGAAATGGGCCCATTAGCAGCCTCCAGAGGGCCTCCGGAGCCTGGGGAGGGCAAAAATGCCCCCCCTTGCTGTGGTGCAGGAGGCCAACTAGGCTATGCCCACCATGGCCACTCCCACCCAACAACCAGGCAGAGAACCTTTTGCTAAAATTTTTGAAGCCCACCCCTGATCAAGGGTATCAAAACTTGGCCACTTTAAGACTTGTGGACTTCAACTCCCAGAATTCCATAGCCAGCCATTGCTGGCCGAAGAATTCTGGGAGTTGAAGTTCACAAGTCTTAAAGTGGCCAAGTTTTGAGACTCCTGGATTAGGCAATCCTCACAAAAGATTCTTGTTCAAGTTCCTGCCTGGACAAGTTGTCTCCATCTGGTATTCACTGAAGTCCCAGTACCACATCACCAACTTTTTCTCATTCTTAATGCTCAGAAGGACCTTCTTCAGAATGTAGAAAGCTGGTACAAGAAGGCAGTTTTCATCAGTAAGTGTGATAAATGTCTGTATCATTAAATGGCATTGTCATTTTTATAGTAGGTTTCAGTTTAGGTGCCATTTGCAACATCCATTTGGTCTAGTGAAGGTTATCGGATGAAGTGTCGATGTGTTAATCCAATGGTATTGTTTCTTTTATAGTTTATTCTTGATAGTGTCAGCTCTTGACTCCTTCACAATACGTCTTTCTCTTTATGGGCATCAATCAAGTTTTCAAAGCAGAACAACAACAGCTCACAAAATGGCTTGATCCAGTTTCAAACGAGCCGTGGTGGCTCCATAGTCAAATTGCTGGCCAAGTTTGAAGAAACCTTGAGACCAACGGATTAAGGAAGGCTAGCATGTTGAGAGAGTATCTTAAGTCTACCCTCCTGGAATTAGAAAGCGATAATTTTAGTCCTTAAGAATTCTGGAATTATTTGGAAATGGATTAGCAACTCCCAATGATCAGCTGATTCTCCCAAACAGGGAGAAGGAAAGAGTTAACAGGAGATTAAGCATCTCTTTTTCCTGCCATATGAAACAAAGTCATAGAACGGGGGTGTCAAACTTGATTTCATTGAGGGCAGCATCAGGGTTGGGTTTGACCTTGGGGGGCTGGGGTGGGTGTGACCGGGGTAGGTGTGGCCAGCTCGACGTCACTTGTGTTGGGGCACCTGTGGTGGCCAAGTGCTAAAGCAGGACTTCCCTCAGACCCTCCCTCACTCTCATTATAATCTTCTTCCTTCTTTCTTTGTTTCCTTCCTCCCTCCCTTCCTTCCCTCCCTCCTTCCTTCCTTCCTGTTGTGACCGAGGCCCACGTAGTGATTACCAAACACAATTCAGTCCTGAACAAACTTATTTTATTAAAACAGCTGAGAATTCATTCATTCTCAGCTTAGTCCAAAACAATTTTTTCATAACCAATCCTACAGCCTTATCACCAACCTTTGATGTCTTTGGCAACCTGCCAAAGGCTTTTCTTGGCAAACCCCCCACAAAGTTCAAGAGACGCTGACAAGAAGCACGGGAATTAATGTTGCTTTTCTACAAAAAAACCAACGGCTCATTGCTGCTCTTTTAAGCCTTATGGGAGTGGCCAATCATCTTCTGGCTCCTCCTGTTCCTCTGCCTCTCTGCTGTCCAACTCTGGAGGCTCCGGAGTCCGTGCATCGCTCCCAGATGGCCATTGGCCCATCTCTGCTTCCGACGCAGAGCCCTCGTCCTGGCCTTCCCCTGACTCCAGGACTGGCCCATTGTCCTCCCCAGCCTCCTCACTGTCTGACTCCACTGCCAGCTCCGCAGGCTGCTGGCGGACCACAACACTTCCTTTCTTTTCTTTTTCCTTCTCTCTTTCTTTTCCTTTCTTCTTCCTTCCCCTCTTTCCTTATTTTTCCTTCCTTGCTCTCTTCCCATTTTTCCTTCTTTTGCTTTGTCTTTCCACTTTCCCTTTCTCCTGTCCTGTCCTTCTTGCATGCTCAAATGCAAAAGGGGAAACATTTCTCCTTTTGTTTTGTTTTTAGTTTGTTTTGCCAGCGAAAACGGAGCTTGGGAGGGCTGCCGGAGGCCGTCACAGCTGAAAACGGGGCCCAGGTGGGCTGCATGCAGGACTCTGGGGCCCTGTTTTCACTGGCAGAGGCACCGCGGGCTGGGCTTTTTCTGTTTCCAGGGTGGGCCCGGGGGCCAAATCTAAGCACCTTGCGGGCCGGATCTGGCCCACAGCCCTTGAGTTTGATACCCCTGTGATAGAACAACCTGTTGGCAGAACTGCACCAAAAAGCCTCTCCTCCTCTCCTCTCCTCTCCCTCCCCTCCCTTCTCCTCTCCTCTTCTTTCTTCCTTCCTTCCTCCTTCCCTTCCTCCCTACTCCCTTCTCTCCATTTCCTTCCCTCTCTCCCTTCCTTCCACCATAGTGGAGGTAACACAAGGCACAAAGGCAGAATAGCTCAGCTTTCCCATATTCTACTTGCAATGCTTCCAGCCCAGATCAAAGATATTAAGAAGTGACAAGAAGATACAGCGTTCTATCCGGTTTATGGTGGCTGGGACGCTATTGAAAGTAACCGTTTCCATTTGTGCCAGACTTCCAGTTATTGATGTTAGGGGATTAATTTTGCTTTGTTTGTTTTATGGAATGTGTTGTTATTGGTCAATGACCAATAACATTCCTGTTCTGTTCTGACATATATTATAATGCATTGTCAGCACATCGGTGTGTTTTCCCCATAAGGTTAGTTTGATCGTGCAGAAGTTGCTAGCATTTTTCTCCAGACCTACCCCACAGGAGTTTTTGCTGCAAAAGAAAAAAGAGAAATATGTATGGTGTTTTTTTGTTTTGTTTTTGCTCTTGGAAGAAAAGCCATACATAAATCTGAGAGTTAAACAAAGTAATTCTTTCCTCTCTCGCTTCTTGTTTTTGACTAAGTAAAGCTGAAATGAATCAAGCGCGACGTTTTGTTTTTCCAGTTGCTCCAATCTGGGGCCTTTCAAAGATGAAACACACAAAGTCGGAATAGAGCTGGAAGGGACCCTAGAGGTCTTCTAGTCCAACCCTCTGCTCAAGCAGGAGACCCTATACCAGTGATGGTGAACCTTTTAGATACCGAGTGCTAGTCGCGCTGTTCACGCTGGAAGCCGAGAGGGACTGACCATACAGCCGGTTCCACGGGAGCAGCACGGGCTCGGATTTTGTTCTCACCTGTTTCTGGTTCAGAAGTCCTCGGGGGGTTGGAGAGCGATTCTCGACCTCAAATCCTTGAACCACCACATCAGAATCCTTGTACTGGCGGGTTCAAAATGCATTCCCTCCAGACCATCTTGGAGGGTATAAGGCAGGACGACTTCCCCACATCTGTGGACCTGACGGAGGCGTACTTCCATGTTCCCATCCGTCCAGCTCATAGGAGGTATCTCAGATTTTGTCACAGGCAATCACAAGAGCCTTGGTGGCGCAGCAGACAAAAGTGCTGTTAAATAGCACCAGCTGCCTGCAATTACTGCAAGTTCAAATCTCACCAGGTTCAAGGTTGACTCAGCCTTCCATCCTTTCGAGGTAGCTAAAATGAGGACCCGGATTGTGGGAGCAATAAGCTGACTTTGTATAAAAAAGTACACCGCTTAGGGGTGGGCGAAAGCCCTACTAAGCAGGTATATACAAAAGTATGAAGGCTATTGCTTAATGCATTGTAAGCTTCCCTGAGTCTCTGGAGAAGGGCGGCATATAAATCGAACCAATAAATAAATAAATAAATAAATTATCAATATTGTGCCCTGCAGTTTGGTCTCTTCTGCTCCCAGGGTATTTACCAAACTGTGCATGCCCAAACTGACAGGTGTGTGCTGATGTGCGCATGCACAGACATGCGCACATGCACAGACATGCGCACATGCACAGACATGCGCACATGCACAGAAGAGATCCAAAGACCAGCTGGCCAGCGAGTGCCAGGGCATCCCAACACTGGCAACGTGGCAAGAAGTAAGATCACGAAAGAAACACCACAGAGATCTGACCTGGGGCGATGGCGCATGTGCCAGCAGAGCGGGCTCTGCGTGCCACAGGTTTGCCATCACGGCTCTATACCATTTCAGACAAGTGGCTGTCCAGACTTTTCTTAAAAACCTCCTGTGATGAAGCTCTTACAACTTCTGAAGGCAATCTGTTCCACTGGTTAATTGTCCTCACTGTTAGGAAATTTCTCCTTAATTCCAGGTTGCTTCTCTCCTTGATTAGTCCATTGTTTCTTGTCTTGCCTTCTGGTGCTTTGGAAAATAAGTTCTTTGTGGCAGTCCCTCAAATACTGGAATACTCCTATCATGTCATTCTTCTTTTCTCTAGACCAGCCATACCCAATTCCTGCAACCCTGACCAGAAGCCAGACCACAGCTGCATCATTAGCCACTTTAAACCCCTCCAATCCATACATGAAGCAGACTGACACCCACCATGAAAAGGTGGCACGGCCACGAACACGAAGCCAAACAACAGCAACACAGTTCACCAGCTCAAATCCCCCTGCTACTCAGACTAACCCGAGCACAACCAAGCCCCCACCTAAACAGAACACACACCCATCCAATCAGAGCACAGCCAACCCCCCATCCAATCAGAGCACAGCCAAACCCCCAACCAATCAGAACACACCTCCGCCCAATCAGAACACAGCCAAGCTCCCACCCAATGAGTTCACACCCCCACTGGCAGTTAAAAGGAAGAAACAGCTGCGATCACACACATTGCTCCTAGAAGCACGAAACCGAGAACACCAGCCTGAAGATGACGAATGAAACTTCGTCGAAACGTTGCCAAGAAACCTCCAATTTTACGCGGGAGAAAACCCGAATAACCAAAGACCTGCATATATATATATATATATGCAGTGTTAAATTCTTGGCTTGGGAATAATCTGTTAAAATGCTTAATGCTTTAGTTGGAAAAGCACAGGTGAGCTTCTTGTGTCTTCTATCTTTTATAAGCTTCTTTTCTTCTCCAAATGAAGGCAAAGAAGAAACATTTTAGCCTCCAATGGTTTAATCAAAACTCATTAGTAAATAGTGTGGACATTTCAGCTGATGTTGAATAAAGTTGAATACCATATCTAGGCTGCCAAAAAGCCAGGCAGCCATAAAATCACAGGAAAGAGGTTGTGTTTACTATGTATCTTTGCTCCCACTAGCAACGAAATTAGGCTTTTGCCATCCAGATACGGAAGCCCTAAGAATACAGCTGATTAAATATTTGTAGAAAGTAATAAGATTTAAGCGTGTCATTCTTACAGTGTTTCCGTTACCCGTGTTCCAGACTCAAGTCAAAATGCTGATTCTTCCTCATAACCTCTTTTATAGTTTGGACTATTACTTTTAAAGAACTGCCCCTTGCGGACTAATTCTGCAACCAGGTTAAGTATGCTGTGTCTGCACCATCAATCTGGAAAAGAGCTCCTTTATCCTTCATGCAGTTTACAATCAGAAAAAGTGTTTTTTTTCTGCTAAAAATTTATATTTATGAAATGCCTTACAGCAATGATCCCCAAACGTTTTGGCACCACAGACCAATTTTATGGAAGACATTTTTTTCAGGGAGTGAAATGCTCCCAGTTCGGACTGGGTCGCCCGATCCAGTAGCGATGATGGCAGGTGGTTTGGAGAACAGTAGCAAAAATCTCTGCCCCCCACACCATGTCCAGCCGAGCCGCACGATCATAAAAGGCTTTTTTTTTTTTACTTTTAAAAGCATTTTTTCTTTGGCCGAAAAAATGCTTTTAAAAGTAAAAAAAAAAAAGCCTCTGATGATTGTGCGGCTCAGGTGGATCGTCAGAGCCTTTTAAAAGCATTTTTTCTACAACCTCTTTGGCCAAAGAGGTTGTAAAAAAATGCTTTTAAAAGGCTCTGACGATCCCACCTGAGTTGCCTGATCTTCAGAGGCTTTTTTTCTTTTAAAAGCAAAAAAAAATTTTTTTTTTAAAGAAAATAAAAACCTCTGACAATCAGGCAACTCAGCTGGGATCGTCAGAGCCTTTTAAAAGCATTTTCTTTAACAACCTCTTTGGCCGAAGAGGTTGTAGAAAAAATGCTTTTAAAAGTTAAAAAAAAAAGTTGGCCACGCCCACCCAGTCACATTACCCCCTCCACCAAGCCACGCCCACAGAACCAGTAGTAACAAATTTTACATTTCACCACTGATTTTTTTTCCACGGACTGGGGAGGAGGGGAGCGCAGAACCTAGATCCCTCCCATGCAGAGTTTACAGTAGGGTTCACACCAGTGGTGAAATCCAGCGGGATCTATCCGGCTCATGCGAACTGGTAACGCCAGCAGTGGGAGGGTCCGCCCATCCACGTGGACATCATTACACCCTGTTTTTTACCCTCTGTGCATGCACAAAAGGGTCTGTGAAGAGGCGCGCATAATCATGCTCCCATTCCTGAACTGATAGCGAATGTAAGTGTAATCTGCGGAAAAACATTTTTTTATATAATTTTAAAATATTTTTTTTTAGATATCCATTGAGCAGTACATTCAATTTATGTATATTCATGCCACCGTATTAGGGAATCTGTGCATCTGCTAAGTGCTTTTCTTACCTAGTTAGGAGTCTAAAAAGACTTACAAAAAAGAGAGTAATTTCTGAGTGGCTCAAGTCCAGTGAGAGAGCTGAAAAGCAGGGCAAGATCAAAGGAAAAAAAAATATTCCTGAAGATGCCCTTCTGAGCTGGAGGAGAAAGAGAACAAAAGGTGGTGGCAACAGGTAAATTAAAAGAGGGAAGGAAATGATCTTGAGATAGAAATAAATGGGGAGAGCAGCAGGAGGTATGAAAGAAGGGAGAATGAATAGGCACAGACGACAATAATTAAAAGGGGGATGGAAGAATAGAAAGATGGGTGGGTGGGTGGAAGGAAGGAAAGGAGGACTAGGGCAGAGAGGGAGGGAAGGAGAGAAGAGAGAAAAAGAAGGAAAGAAGGAAGAAGGAAGGAAGGAAGGAAGGAAGGAAGGAAGGAAGGAAGGACTAGGGCAGAGAGAGAGGGAAGGAGAGAAAGAGAAAGAAAAGGAAGGAAGGAAGGAAGGAAGGAAGGAAGGAAGGAAGGAAAGAAGGAAGGAAGAAGAAAGAAAGAAAGAAAGAAAGAAAGAAAGAAAGAAAGAAAGAAAGAAAGAAAGAAAGAAAGAAAGAAAAAACAGACTCTACAGCAGTGGTAGTTTCCCACTGAAGAGAACAGAAAACATTCACACTGAAAGGAAGTGCAATAGGGAAGTTGTTAAAGAAATTCATATAATAATTGATAGAGCAACTGAGAGCCTAGTAAAGCACTTCACTTACAGAGGAGCCAATAAAATGATCTTTTGAAGAAGTGGAAGATAAGTTTCTGTACCCCAATCTAGAGAAGAATGAATATGTGAGCATCCATGCATGCATGCATGCATGCATTCATTCATTCATTCATCCTATATACTTGAGCTAGGTCAAGCTAGGCAGCAATATTTGCTTGCCTTTTATGGCTTTTCACAGGGGCTTAACTGCAGTGGCCCCCAACCTCTTGGACACCAAGGACTGGTTCCATGGAGAAAGGTTTTTCCTGCAGACTGAAGGGCACATGGTTTTGCATGCTGCCTGCATCCCATGGATGGGGCTTCGCTTGTTTGCATGGCCCGGTTACTGGCATGCCACGGACCAATGTCGGTCCATGGCCAGTAAGTTGGGAACTCCTGGTTTACTGAATCCCAGTGGTTGCAAAGTCTTACTTAGAAAAAGCTTTAGACCAAGGGTGTCAAACTCGATTTCATTGAGGGCTGCATCAGGGTTGTGTTTGACCTTGGGGAGGGGCTGGGTGTGTGTGACCAGGGGGACATGGCCAGCTTAACATCACTCGTGTTGGAGGTGCCTATGGTGGCCTTCTGCCAACGAAAACAGAGCGCTCCATTTTCACTGGCAGAGGCACTGCGGGCCGATCCTTCGCTGTTTCCAGGGCGACCCTGCGGGCCAGATCTAAGCACCCCGCAGGCCAGATCTGACCCGTGGGCCTTGACTTTGATACCCCTGCTTTAGTCTTATTATAGGAGGCTGAAAATAAGCATCAGTGGATCCAAAGGATCTAAATAAGTAGCCCTATTTTGACATTGGCAATGATCTCCTTTTGGATGAGTAGAGAAGAGGAAACACAAACTTCTTGATTCTTCAGATCTTTTTAGTGGTTTCTGATATCATTGGTCATAGCATTTCTTAGAGAAGTTGTCAAGTCAATGATCCTTTTAAGCCCAGTGAGAGGGCAACTGATCTACCGCAATTGTTGAGAGAGGAGAACAGTGAAATTATTAATTAAGCTTTTGTGGTTAGCAAAACCCTGATCCACAGAAATCCATAGACGACCTTGAAAGAAGGGCCATAATTTCTACCAGTCTGCTGCTTGACATAAACTGGTACAGGGTTAATAACAAAAAAAAAAATTAAAATCTTTTGGCTCTCTGCTCCTGGTGATTTATTAATGACTTTTCAATCCTTGCTGCCAGTTTATTACCACTGTGGAGTTCAATTCTTGTTTTGGCAGAAGGTGGGACTTGTGAAGGGGACAGAAATCACATGAAAGGAGTCTTTATCAGAGAAGGTATTCAGCCGGTTCGGACCAATTCTGGCGAACCGGTAGGTAAATTATGTGAATCCCACCTGTGGTCCCTCTAACACGGGTGGGGAACGATGGCCCTTTTATCACTTGTGGACTGCAACGCTTGAACCAGCCATGTTGGCTCAGGAATTCTGGGAGTTGAAGTCCACAAGTCATGAAGAGGCCATGTTCCCCACCTCTGCGTCTAAGAAAAGCTCTGATCTACATCTTGCATGCATAATTTTGGAGCTGGCGGTGGACTCAGAAAAAGTGACTTCACTGGGTGACTGTTGATTTACTGGTAGCACCAAGCAATTCCCATCAGCAGGTGACTGAGAATATCCAGGTTTTGCTTTTCAATTAATTATGAAACAATCTGTTCTCCTCATTCCCCACAGATCATGAGATTTCGTCATTCAGAACACTGTGAATGAAAGACTGTAATACAATTTAAGCTACACTGAAATGGAGGTGGGGGAATGAAAGAACAAAGAGAGAATGTAAAAAAACCGGACACATTCAGATTGTGGATGAATAAAAGGGGCGTTGCTGAATTATTTAATTTAAACTGGAAGGCCGGCTATTAGGTTCGTAGAGATTTGGCACTGAGGAGAAAGACTGGAGCATCCTTAAATGCAAATTTCTACAAACTTGTTGAATTTAGTGAAATAAGGCTGGTTTGGGGGAAAAACATGGAATTCTTTCAGTACAGATGGGTAAATCTGAATATGTTTGAAAATAGCAGGAATGAAGCAGTATATATCAAACCAATGTCCATGGTTTTACAGGTTATCCTCAATTTATGACCAGTTGCTTAGCAACAATTGGAACAGACCTACCTGGGGGCTACTTGTCATCTGCATTTGAAATTCCAATGGTTGGGAGCCAGGGGTGGTATTCACTTATGTTCCCTACCGGTTCGCACATGTGAGCTCACGCGCCCCATCCGTGCATGTGCCTGGTCTTCCATATATGCGCACATCTTTCGTGCATGCACCCAGCCTAAAAAACGTGCCTAAATAGGATGGCATAGAGCCGGGGTGTGCCCACCCACAATTTCCGCTACCAGTTCTGGCGAACCCATCCAAACTGGCTGAATACCACCTCTGTTGGGGGCGGTGGTCACATGACCAAATTTCAGGTGCTTGCCACATCCATGAACATGTTTTATGAAGGACTTCCTGCATTACTGATTGATTTCAAGATACGTCGCCCTTTTCACAGCATAAAACATGGAGTTTGATGGACCAAGCAGGCTCTTTGCCTTTTACCTGCCACAAATCTTATTCCTCATCTTAATTTTTGATTTTGAAGCTAGACGTGCCCTTAAGAAGCAACCAGAGCATCCATTTATTCTTAAACGAGATCCATCAAACTGTTGCCTTTGACTAGGAAGAGAGATTTGAAAAGAGTATGAAATTCAGCACAGGAGACCTCAGAAGGAATTGAGGAAAAAAATTTTAAGGCAGGATAAGCAAGGGGATACTTTCTTCTCTCAAAAAAAAAAAAAAATTGAGGTCCAGACTGTGTACAGAGGAGATCCAGGCAGAGGTGGGATTCACATAATTATCTACTGGTTTGCCCAGCATCGAAAATGTGAGCGTGCACAAGCGAGCGCACCCTACCCCGCATGTGCATGGCCTTCCGTGCATGCATGCGCGCAGCTTGAAAATGTGGATAAATGGGATAGCATAGTGCTGGGGCGGGGCAAGGCGGAGCGGGGCGAGGCGCCATACATCGCTGCAACCAGTTCACCAGAACCGATACGAACCGGCTGAATACCACCTCTGGATCCAGGGAGAGCTTTAGTTAGTCACCAGAGTATATGTGTCCAACATTCCTTTCTTTTTACCACAATCCCTAACGGAATGTAAACCCTTCCTTGATACCTTCGGATATGATATGGTCCAACTCCTTTTGAGAGGATCTGTAAGACATTTCTATGTGCTACCAAACAAAAAAAAAAACCTGTCATAGACTGTATGACATGAGGGCCCTATAACTTGATATCCAGATATCATTTTTTATGAGGAAGGAGATGAGGAAGAAGAAAGTAAGGGTAGATCCCCTCAAAAGCTTGGATCTTCACTCTTGGTGACCCATTTCCATGTAGATTACTTGGAGCTATATAGAAGTGGTTTTTTTCCTACCTTTGGGAATTTTTCTTCAGAAGAATCTTATAGTGGAGCCTAGGGACACGATGGCTCAGTTGCTAAGATGCTGAGCTTGTCAATCAAAAGGTTGGCAGTTCAGCAGTTCGAATCCCTAGCACCATGTAACGGGGTGAGCTCCCATTACTTGTCTCAGCTTCTGCCAACCTAGCAGTTCAAAAGCACGTAAAAAATGCAAGTAGAAAAATAGGGACCACCTTTGGTGGGAAGGTAACAGCGTTCCGTGCGCCTTTGGAGTTTAGTAATGCCGGTCACATGACCACGGAGACGTCTTCAGACAGCACTGGGTCTTCGGCTTTGAAACAGAGATGAGCACCGCCCCCTAGAGTCGGGAATGACTAGCACATATGTGCGAGGCGAACCTCTACCTTTATCTTATAGTGGAGCCTAGAGATCTATGAATTCAAGGCAGTGAATTATCCAAATACTCAGTAGGCAGCCTTACCTTTCTGACATCTAAATTTAGTTATCATCTAAGTCTTGACAACTCCTGTGGGAAGAAGAAAAACAAAGCTACCCAAATAACCATAATAGAGCCTGATTTGGACTGGGTTTGTATACAGGGAGGATCAACACCTGCAACTTTTATGAACTACAATATGCAAGAGAAATATTTAGAGCCACCTTGGTGTAGTGGTGAAAGTGCTGGCCTAGAAACCAGGAGAATGTGAGTTCTAGTCCCCGATTAGGCATGAAGGATAAGGATAAGGACAATTTTATTTCTATACCGCCCCTCTCCCGAGGGACTCGGGGTGGTGTACAGCCAGGTAAAACACAATACAAATATCACAATTTAAATTTAAAAAATTCTTAAAAGTATTACATTTAAGGCCAAAATTAGCTTAAAAACCCAAAAAAATTAAGAACTCCAAATTTAAAACTCAATTATGAAGCTAGCCCTGCCTGTCGGAAGAGCAGGGTCTTAAGAGCACAGCGGAAAACTCGGAGGTCAGAGATCTTGCGTATGTCCGGGGGCAGTTCATTCCAAAGGGCAGGGGTTCCCACAGAGAAGGCTCTCCCCCTGGGTGTCGCCAGCCAACATAATTTGGCCGATGGCACCCTGAGGAGTCCCTCTCTGTGGGAGCAAAATGAAAAGTGGCTGGGTGATTATTGGGTCCATCACCAAGAGATTGTGAGTTCTAGTCCCACTTTAGGCATGAGGGCTGAATGGGTGACTTTGGGCCAATGATTCCCAGAAGGCTGTGAGTTCTAATTCTGCTTTAAGCACAAATGTTGACTGGTTGAATTTGAGCCAGGCCCTCTCAGCCAAAGTCAACCTCACAGGGTTGTTGTGGAGAAAATAGGAGAAAGAAGGAATATTAGATATGTTTGCTGCTGTGAGTTTCTTATAAAGTAGTAAAGACTGGATAAAAAATCTAATAAATACATAAATTAAGTAATTTTATACTCATAAAATGCATGTTTTCTTTCTGCTGCTAACATAATTTGGATTGGGACATGGTAAAGGAAGAATTAATGCACAACTCCAATTGAAATTACCTTTTTGCATTAGTGGGGGAGAGATAGTAATGTGAATATTAAAAAATAATAATGCCAAGGCTATTTTATATTCTCAGTACTGACAGTATGGAGTTCTGCCCACTGAAACCTTGTTATCCTTTATTTTTCCTATAATTGCTTACACTGCCTGATGCATTTTTAAAAATCTAGGAGAAGAGGAAAAAAAAAAACCTCCAGTTGTTTGCTTTTTTCCTTTCAACAGCATTCAACACAAACTATAGTTAAGAATAATAATCAAAATGTCTACTTAAATGTAAAGGGCAGAGGAGGGTTAGGCTTTTTTAATTAACATTTCTAAATGAAATAATGTTGGAACAAAAAAAAATTCTAATTGTACAACGAGAGGCATAATAATTAAAATGAATTTTGTGAAGCTTGCAACCTTCTTGCTGTGACTGCTCATACATCAACATTACTGTTCAGTGGAACCATTTATGATCCTAGACAAACAAATCCCTCATAATCCACACTGAAAATGTAGATGAATATATATGTAAGCAGTTTGCAAATTGCAAATCTGGCTCTTTGTTTTTCAAGGAAGGGGGGAAAAAAGAGACATCTTGCACATTTGCACAGCAGGGAAGCTATAGAAGGAATACACAAATCTGTCTGTTCTCAGTTTATATACAGCCCATTATGTTTATGCTGTTTTGTTTCTTCATTAAAGAGTATTAAAAAAAAAAAAACTTCTCAAAGACCTATGTTGATACATATGAAAAAAACTCTATTTAAATTGTCATAATTTAAATTGCCAAAACCTGCCTTACAATAATTGCAACCTCGTTCTGTTCAGTCGCTAATGAAGTTCCAACACAGACTTTAATCAGAGGTATGTGGATCAGATCATCTCATATCAAAATTTATGGTGCCTGAATTTATCCATCACTGAGGCTGTTTGCATTTAAATATTGTCCACTAGATGCTCATAGAAGTTAACTTTTGCAGTCACCTCCTCTGTATGGCTCATTATGTCACCTGAAGCACTGGGAAGATTTCACCCCTTTAACATTCTAATAGTGCACATTGCTTAATGCATATTAAATGATAGCAAAGTTTGATTATTATTTTTTTTCTGCAGTGAACCTGTTCGCTGAAGGAAAACTCTCATTCTCTTCTAATGGCTATAGATTTATTTTTAGCAAAATGTCAATCTTTCTGTTCTAATGCACACGCTTCACCTGTGGCAGCTTATAGATTTTATTTTATGTTATTTATATTATATTATATTATATTATTGTCAAGTTTCCGAAAGATGCCCTGATTAATTCATGATCCATGATCCAAACTTCAAAGGAAATATAGTCATTTATTAGGAGCAACATTCCGGCAATACTCGGATGCAGTTAGGACTGATCCTACGTAGATTTACGTTCCCCTATGACCCTGTCTCTCCCCTCCTCTCTGGCCATGTCATAAATCACATTCTCCAATTAACCACTTTGGCTGGCTGTGAAACTTAATGCCCTCCTTCTAATTGCGGTCTGAAAGAATGTATGAAATTCACTTCAGTTCTAACTTGAAAGCTTTGCAAGTTGACAATTATATTATTATTATTATTATATTATTATTATATTATATTATATATTATATTATATTATATTATATTATATTATATTATATTATATTATATATATATATTATATATATATATAGTATATTATATATATATATTTAGTATATATTATTATATTATATTGTTATTTTTTACTTTATTTTATTATTGTTCGGTGCCTTCAAGTCAGGATTGACTACTGATGAACATAGAACAAAGTATAAAAGTATTGGAAGGGCCCTCAAAGGTCTTCTAGCCCAACCCCATACTCAAGCAGAAGACCCTATACTTGTGATGGCGAACCTATTGCACGTGTGCCAGAGGTGGCATGCAGTGTCCTCTCTGATGGCACATGAGCCGTCGCCCAGTTCAGCTCTGCTGCACATGCGTGCATACCTCCCACCAACCAGCTGGTCTTTGGGTATCTGCTGCACATGCACAGGGGGGAGGGCGCATGCACAGGGGCACGCATGTATGCATGGGGGCGGGAACATGCAAGGTGCATGTGCGGGAGTGTGTGCATGCCAGGGACAGGGGCATGTGCAAGGGCCACACACACATTGTATTTGGGAGGTTTTGGCGCATACGAATGCATTCAGGGGCGCACGTACTTTGGCCACTTGGTCCGGAAAAGGTTAGCCATCACTACCCTATACTATTTCAGACAAATAGTTGTCTAGTATCTTTTTGAAAGCCTCCAGTGATGGAGCACGCACAACTTCTGAAGGCAAAGTGTTCCACTGATTAATTGCTCTCACCATTAGGCAACTTCTCATTGATCCTAGGTTGCTTCTCACCTTGGTTAGGAGGAGGTTTCAGTGGTGGGTTTCAAAAATTTTTAACTACCGGTTCTGTGTGTGTGGCTTGGTAGGCGTGGCATGGCATGGCATGGCTTGGTGGGCGCGGCTTGGTGGACATGGCAGGAGAAGGATACTGTAAAATCTCCATTCCCTCCCCAATCCAGGGGAGGGTTACTGCAAAATCTCCATTTCCTCCTGATCAGCTGGGACTTGGGAGGCAGAGAATAGATGGGGGCGGGGCCAGTCAGAATTTTTACTACCGGTTCTCCGAACTACTCAAAATTTCCACTACCGGTTCTCCAGAACTGGTCAGAACCTGCTGAAACCCATCTCTGGTTAGTTTCCATCTGTTGTTTCTTGATTGCCTGGATTAGTCCCTGCAGTTTTCTTGACAAGATTTTTCAGAAGTAGCTTGCTGCCTTTGCTTCCTTCCTAGGGCTGAGAGAGAGTAAGTGGCCCAAGGCACCCAGCTGAAACTAGAACTCATGGTCTCCTGATTTCTAGCCTGGTGCCTAAGACACTACACCAAACAGGCTCTAATATAATATAAAATTTAATAATAAAAAGAACTACAACTGCACAGGAAAAATATGCTTGCGAAAGTTTTCTTTCTGACAGTTTTCTAGATCTAAAAACTTCCTCAAATTGAAGTCAGCTCCTGAAAGTTTTCATGAAGATGTCCTATGGTTGATGTTACCAAAAACTCCACAATGAAATCAGGAAAAAAAAAATCTACTGGAAGAAGGCAATGGACAACTTATTTCATTCTCATTCCTAAGAAAAATAAATAGACTTGCCCACCTGTAAAGCAGATCTTAAGGCTGACTGAGGGAAATGGCCACGGTTTAAACTGTTAGGAGCCCTGGTTGCTCAGTGGTTAGAATATTGTATTGCAGGCAAACTCTGCCCACAGCCTGGGGTTCGATTCTGATGAGGCTCCAGGTTGATTCAGCTTTCCATCCTTCCAAGGTTGGTAAAATGGGGGCCCAGATTGTTGGGGGCAGTATGCTGACTCTGTAAATCACCCAGAGAGTGCTATAAACCACTATGGGGCAATATATGAGTCTAAGTGTTATTGCTGGCGGGACACGGTGGCTCAATGGCTAAGATGCTGAGCTTGTCGATCGAAAGGTCGGCAGTTCGAATCCCTAGTGCTGCATAATGGGGTGAGCTCTGCCAACCTAGCAGTTTGAAAGCCGCGTAACAGGGTGAGCTCCCGTTACTTGTCCCAGCTTCTGCCAATCTAGCAGTTCGAAAGCATGTAAAAAATGCAAGTAGAAAAATAGAGACCACCTTTGGTGGGAAGGTAACAGCATTCCGTGCGCCTCTGGCGTTTAGTCATGCCGGCCACATGACCACGGAGACATCTTTGGACAGCGCTGGCTCTTCGGCTTTGAAACGGAGATGAGCACCACCCCCTAGAGTCGGGAACGACTAGCACGTATATGCGAGGGGAACCTTTACCTTTAAGTGTTATTACTATTGCTGTTCATCAGATTTCTATCTCTACAGCTACTCCTCAACTTATGATCACTATTGCGACAAGAATTTCCATTGTTAAGCAAGGCAGTTGTTAAGTAAGACATGACCAATTTTACAACTTTTTTTTTTTTTTTTTGCTATGGATTTGTTAAGCAAATGGTTGCCATTGTTAAATGAATCAGGCAGTCATTAAGTAAATCTGGCTTCCTCCATTGACTTTGCTCATCAGAAATTGGCTGGGAAGGTCACGAATGGTGATGAAATGAACCCGGGAACTTTACAACCATCAAAAATACATGTTGGTTGCCAACACTAACATTTTGGCCATGTGACTGTGGAGACGCTGAGACAAGTCACTTTTTTTTTCCAGTGCCCATTGTAACTTTGAATAGTCACTAAACAAATAGTTGTAATTTGAGGACTTCCTGTATATTCAGCCCAGCCACCAGGGACTTAAAGACTGAAGGGAAAGGCACTTAATTAATTTGATGTGGCATGTCTACAATGCTTTTAAAAGGCCTTGTGAAATGTATTTGTAATGCATTATTAAGAGGGACACCGAACCAATATAAGAAAGAAATGAACTGAACGTTGAGAGCAAAATCAAAATTGCATATCTACTTTCGTCACTTTGAATAGGAATGAATAAATAAACAGACCTGCAATACAGTGCTTGTTGGTGAAGGAGAACACAACAAATATTGTGTAGAAACCATTTGATGTTTTGCCAAATAAAAGCTCAGAGGGCCAAGAAATTTCTGGATGAAGGCAGGGGTGAAATGCTCCCGGTTCGGACCGGTTCGCCTGATCCTGTAGCGATAGCGGCGGGTGGTTCGGAGAACCGGTAGCAAAAATCCCTGCCCCCCCCATGCCCAGCTGAGCCATACGATCATCAGAGGCTTTTTTTTTTTTTTTTACTTTTAAAAGTAATCCTAACATTTTGCAGGAAGAACCAAATCCATTAAAATTGAGAAAATGGTTGCCTCAGACAACGTCAGCTGTTCTTTAGTTTAAATACATGTTAACTTTCTATAGTAAAGAGAGTAGTGGAGATGGAGTTGAATGTTAAGGGAGATACTGTTATGATTAGATTAGATTAGATTAGATTAGATTAGATTAGATTAGATTAGATTAGGTTAGGTTAGGCTTTTTTTTTTTTACTTTTAAAAGCATTTTTTCTACAACCTCTTCCGACGAAAAAATGCTTTTAAAAGTAAAAAAAAAAAGCCTCTGATGATCGCGCGGCTCAGCTGGGATCATCAGAGGCTTTTCAAAGCATTTTTTTCTGCAACCTCTTGGTTGAAGAGATGGTAAAAAAAATGCTTTGAAAAGTCTTTGGCGATCCCAGCTGAGTTGCGTGATGGCAGAGAGGTATTTTTTAAAGGCAACTCAGCTGGGATCGGCAGAGAGGTATTTTTTAAAAAGCCTCTCTGACAATCCCAGCTGAGTTGCCTGATCGGCAGAGGCTTTTCAAAGCATTAGAAAAAATGCTTTGAAAAGTTAAAAAAAAAAAAAAGTTGGCCACGCCCACCCAGTCACATTACCCCCCCCCAAGCCACGCCCACAGAACCAGTAGTAACAAATTTTACATTTCATCCCTGGATGAAGGCAATTAATATCTATGAAATTAAGATCCTAAAACTGTTGGGTGTTTATATGTATGGGTTTATGCTCAAGGAATACAGATAGTTCTCTCGATTTACCATTTTTTGTTTAGTGACCATCCGAAGTTACACCACCACTACAAAAGTGACTTATAACCATTTTTCACACTTATAACCGTTGCAGCATCCCTTTGGTCACGTGATCAAAATTTGGCTGCTCAGCGACTGACTCATATTTATGACAGTTGCAGTGTCCCGGGGTGATGTGATCACCTTTTTTGACCTTCCGACAAGCAAAGTCATTGGGGAAGCCAGATTCACTTAACAACCATGTTACTAACTTAACAACTGCAGTGACTGACTGACCACTGTGGCAAAGAAGGTCATAAAACACAACATGACTCATTTAGCAAGAGAAATTTTGGGTGCAGTTGTGGTCATAAATTGAGGGCTACCTGGAAATGCATATATTGCATTCTTATTTTTAAATTAACTTTTGGACTCTTGACAGATACCATATTGGTTAATCATCTGCATATACCAAACAGTATACATTTAATATTTATTTAGTATTTAGATTGATTTGGCCAGTGGCTCTACCCATGTCAACCCCAAATCAACTCCACAGGAAGGCTAAAATTATTTTTGTTGTGAGGAATTTCAGCAAAGGCAGCAGCCCTCAATAAACCAAGATAAATAAGGTACATTGATGAAGGAAAAAGAAGCTTGCCAGTCACTATAGCTGGCTGCTACTCTACATCCAGGATCAGAGTTGTCATGTCTTTAAGTCGTAGTTGCTAGGGAACATGAGCAATTGGATGCTATTATCCATAAGTCCTGCTGGTGGATCTTCTGCAGAACCACAGGAATCAATTCATTTATCGCTAGCTTTCCAGTCTTCCAACCCAGGACAATTCAGAGATGAGTAATTAATACCCAATGTATTATTTTTAATTTATGACACTTGGGGATGTAAGAATATATGTCTTATCTGAAAGTCTTTCTCCTCCAATCCTTCTCTTGTGAAACTTTAAGGAGCTTCTGTTCTTGCTGATATACTTTGCTTCCCGTCATCCATGGTGAAACAGGACACATAATTTAATACAAATTACCTTCCAATTGTGTGCAGTCTGGATAAGTTTTTCTACAGAATATTTAATATGATTTCTCCTCTTCCCCCCAACCACCACCACATCACCCCCCCCCCACCCTGTCAAAACCATAACAGCAAAATTTCACTGAATGGCTGAGATGAAGTGTGATGCCTAAAAATAAGAGGAAATTGTTGTGCAGGTGACAAAGCAGGGCTAGGCAATTGCTCATTTTTCATAAATGTTTTTCTCTCCTTTTTTTCTCTGGGTGAATTATTTACTTCAAAAGATGATGTCCTAGGCAGGGGAGGGGGAAAAAAAACAGATATAGTCTTGTGCAAATCCATAAATGCCTCTCGTGTATGAAAAAGCTTTATATATTTCTCTCCCTGTCCAGTAATATCTGACGGTAGTCATTATTTTTAAAGGGTAAATCTTATCCTCTGATACTTACAAATACACATTACCAGCACCGTTATGATTGTTCATGAATACATAGTAGCTGTCTTTGAAAAGATCTTAATCCTAACATTTTGCAGGAAGAACCAAATCCATTAAAACTGAGAAAATGGTTGCCTCAGACAACCTCAGCTGTTCTTTAGTTTAAATACATGTTAACTTTCTATAGAAAAGGGAGTAGTGGAGATGGAGTTAAATGTTAAGGGAGATACTGTTATGATTAGATTAGATTAGATTAGATTAGATTAGATTAGATTAGATTAGATTAGATTAGATTAGATTAGATTAGAGGTAAAGGTAAAGGTAAAGGTAAAGGTAAAGGTAAAGGCAAAGGTTCCTCTCGCACATATGTGCTAGTCGTTCTCGACTCTAGGAGGTGGTGCTTATCTCCATTTCAAAGCCGAAGAGCCAGCGCTATCCAAAGACGTCTCTGTGGTCATGTGGCCAGCATGAATAAACGCCAAAGGCGCACGGAACGCTGTTATCTTCCCACCAAAGGTGGTCCCTATTTTTCTACTTGCATTTTTACGTGCTTTCAAAGTGCTAGGTTGGCAGAAGCTGAGACAAGTAACAGGAGCAAGCTCAGCATCTTAACCACTGAGCCACTGTGTCCCTTTTAGATTAGATTAGATTAGATTAGATTAGATTAGATTAGATTAGATTAATGATAGGCAGGCAGGCAGGCAGACGATAGAATAGATGGATTAACAGATCAACAGAGTTGGAAGGGACCTTGTAGGTCATCAAGTCCAAACCCCCACCCCACCCAAGCAGGAGACCCTACACCATTTCTAACAGATGGCAGTCCATTCTCTTCTTGAAAGCTTCCAGGGATGAAGCTCCTACAACTTCTGAAGGCTACTTCTGTTTCACTGGTGGACTGCTCTCACTGACGGAAAAGTTCTCCTTATTTCTAGGTTGAATCTCTCCTTGGTCAGTTTCCATCCATTATTCCTTGTCTGGCCTTCAAGTGCTTTGGAAAGTAGTTTGACCCCTTCCTCTCTGTGGCAGCCCCTCAAATATTGGAAGCAGGGCCGGATTTTCCTATAGGCTAACTAGGCTTCAGCCTAGGGCCTCAAGATCAAGAGGGGCCTACATTCAAATTGTTAGCAAAATTAAAATTACACTTTCACTATAGGTGAAAGGGCCTCATAAGTGGAATAGCCTAGGGCCTCTTTTCATCTAAATCCGGCCCTGATTGGAAGACTGCTATCATGTCTCCCCTGGTCCTTCTCTTCACTAGACTAGCCATGCCCTGTTCCTGTAACCGTTCTTCATATGTTTCAGCTTCCAGTCCCTTAATCATCTTGGTTGCTCTTCTCTGCACTCTTTCTAGAGTCTCAACATCTTTTTTATAGTATGGTAGCATACTAGATGCAGTATTCTAGGTGTGGTCTTATTATGGCTTTATAGAGTGGTATTAGATGAGTGTATATGTATGTGACATATTCTTTTAAAAAGTTTCCAACTTAAATACAAAATAAATACAAGAACTGATCTTGTTGTAGGAATCTGTGACTTTTAACAATACAGTTCTTTTTTAGCAATTATCTCATTTGCATCTCAACAAATTTATGATCTTTGCAGGTCTGTAAAACAAAGGAAAGCTAAAGCAAGATCATAAGCACAGTTGCAGTTTCACTCAGCAATCAAATTACTGGTCCCAATTATGGTCACTAAACAAGGACTACCTATATTTTCTCTCCAGTGTAATGGCTGCTTCCCTCATCTTTTTTTGCTTTTAGGTTAATAACCTATCTCAAAATGAACCCAAATTCATATATGTATAAGTTCAATATAACTTTACCAATCAGAGCCTCTATGAAACTCCCATTTTTGTGCAATTTTCTTGGGAGAAAGAATAGCCACTTATGCCCTGCATGGTGTCCAATAGAAGATGCTAAGTTATGTGAAATTTACAAAAGCTATTTTGTTTTTTTTTTTAGATGCCAGTTTTTGAAATGCTGATTATGATTTCAGTAGGAACTCAAAACTCTTTCAGCAGAATGAAGAAAGCCGACCTGTGTTTTTGTTACCATTATTATCATAATCATTTATTAGATTTATAAAGCCACCATATCAAGTGACTCAAGTTGTTTCATGCTGTTCATTTTGCCAGTCAGCTGCTGACAACTGATGGGTAATTTAAAACAGGGCTCCCCAAGCTGTGGGCTGCATCCTACTACCAGGCTGTAACCTATTCATAACTGGGCTGCATGAGTGACAAGCCGGCACATACATAGACCTACTCATGCAAGCCACAGGTGCCAGCGGCAGCAGCCTCACTCATGCGAGCAATGAGTGCCAGCGTTCACAGCCCTACTCGTGCTAAAACATATGAAGAACGGTTACAGGAACTGGGCATGGCTAGTCTAGTGAAGAGAAGGACCAGGGGAGACATGATAGCAGTCTGCCAATATTTGAGGGGCTGCCACAAAGAGGAGGGGGTCAAGCTCTTTCCCAAAGCACCTGAAGGCCAGACAAGGAATCACAGATGGAAACTGATCAAGGAGAGATTCAACCTAGAAATAAAGAGAAATTTTCTGTCAGTGAGAGCAGTCCACCAGTGGAACAGAAGTTGCCTTCAGAAGTTGTGGGAGTTTCATCCCTGGAAGCTTTCAAGAAGAGACTGGACTGCCATTTGTCAGAAATGGTGTAGAATCTCCTGCTTGGGCGGGAGGTTGGACTAGATGACCTACAAGCAATGGTGGGATTCAGCCGGTTCGTTCCAGTTTGGGCAAACCAGTTGTTAAATTGTTGGCGGGCTACACCTCTCCCCGCCCCACCCTTCCAGGAGTCCCCATGTGCCTTGTTTTGGCTCCCAGGTAAGTGCAGGGAGGCCTACTAGGCCCAAAATGGGGAACGGGGGGGGCAGCGCACCCCCCCCATGGCCCGTTTTGTTCCCAGGAGGGTGCAGGAGGCCAAGTGCTGCCTGTCACACACCGTGGCCATGCCCACCATGGCCACACCCACCCAGCCGGTCATTAGGACAGAGAACCGGTTGTTAAATTATTTGAATCCCACCACTGCCTACAAAGTCCCTTCCAACTCTGTTATTCTGTTAAATGAAGCTGTGCACGCGCATTCCTGCCCCTCACACAAAACCATCCCCTCTTCTCCCCCCCGGGCCTGGTCGGCCAACCTGGAAAGATTGGGGAATGCTGACTTAGGGAAACTAAAAAAAAACAAAAACTGTATTCTCTTCCCGCTGGCAGCCCTGAAGATCCAAAGATCTGTTACTTGGAACCCTGACACCTGCTCTGAAACGGAAGGATTAGACTATATTTCACCTTGGTCTCCAGCCTAAATGAGTAAGATTGAGGAATTTCACGGGTGAAATTGCATTAGGAATGTCGAAAACTGTATTTTAAAAAAATACAGTAAATCCAGAGAGCCATTTTTGTCTAGCTGTTAAGGCACCTGCTTAGAAACCAGGCGATGGTGAGTTCTAGTTCTACCTTGAAGTCCTGAAAACCAGCTGGGTCACCTTGGATCAGTCTCTCTAGGAAAGAGGCAATTGCACAAATTCTGAAAATATTCCCAAGAAAATTGGAGGAACTTGTTTTAAACAGTTGCCAGGAGTCAACACTGACTTGAAGGTGCACACAAGCACACATACATGCACACACCAAAAAGGAAAAAAAAAAAAATAGACCCAAAGTGTTACAGTATTTTGCATATAATCAGTCTAATTGAGTTTACTCCCAGAGATAAAGGATTACAGTTTAAAGCTTTAATCCTACACATTGGCAGTTGATAGGATATAAATTGAAGTAATAACAATCATCAGTAAGTATATCCTCAATGAGCAGATGTACAGAGCCTTGCGTTGCAAATCCATTAAAACTAAATCTGGTTTGTAAAATAATCACGCCCTAAAATTCTCTCAAAACCACGCAAAGTATTTCTGAGTTACATTAACATTACAGGTATTCCTCGACTTATGACCACAAAGGTATGTTGCCAAGTGAGACATTTGTTAAGTGAGTTTTGCCCCGTTTTATGACCTTTCTTGCTACAGCTGTTAAGTGAATCACTGCAGTTGATGAGTTAGTAATGCGGTAAAATGTAACTGTGTTGAGTGAATCTGGCTTTCTCATTGATTTTGCTTGTCAGAAGGTCGCAAAAGGGGATCACATGACCTTGGGACCAGAGGTGGTATTCAGGTGGTTCGGACCGGTTCGGGAAAACCGGTAGCGGAAATCACCCCGGTTCTATGTTGTCCTATTTGAGCATGTTTTTGAGGCTGGGTGCGTGTGCAGAAGGCTCGCGCAAGTCATGCGCGGAAGGCTGGGCACATGCGCGGAGGTGGCATGTGCATGCTCACATTTTCGGGGCTGGGCGAACCAGTGGGTAAATTATGTGAATCCCACCCTTCTTGGGACACAGCAACGGTCATAAGTATGAATCAGTTGCCAAGCCTCTGAAGTTTGATTACATGATCCTGGGGATGCTACAAAGGTTGTAAGTCTGAAAAACAGTCATCAGTCACTTTTTTCTATGACGTGGTAATTTTGAATGATCACTAAATGTGCTGTTGTAAGTTGAGGACTACCAGTACTAGGGATATTTTCAGTTTCAAAGGTCATTTCAAACTTGCTGTTTGTGTGGGAGCGAAAAAAAAGGAGTAAATAATAGTAAATAAAGTGATTTTTGTAGACTTCAGGGTAGGCTGGGCTATAATTTGAATGGTTTGTGATGTATGGATTGATAGATCCACAGAAGTGAATAGAGCCACATTTTGCAATTGAGGGCTTTCCTGGTGTATTGGACTACAACTGCCATAATCCTTCTGTTCTGTCCCCTCCCACGAGTGGACTTGCAGAGGCTCAAATAGCCCGGCAGTAACAAACGCAGGCTAGAGAGACTGAAGCTGGCCCTTTAATAAATAGTTCCCTTCCAAAGCATATATCAATCCAATAGTTACTGGGCAATGTTCCAAAGGTCTTGGCAGATGGCCAGCAGGCTAATGCAGGAATGCAGACTGTTGTCAAAAACTCCAAACTAACAGTTGTAACTCCACTGCATCCAAAACGCCAACAAATTGTTCACCACGCCTTTCCAGCCCAGTCACACTCCTTTTATACTTTGTAGGGTGTTGCCCTACGTCTCCTGACCACACCTCTTGGGATGTGGCAATAGCTGTTCTCTACGACGTCTCCTACATCTCTCTCTTGCATCCAATAGGGGCTCCCCCTCGTCATTACCGGCCTCTGTTTCCTCCTCAATTTGGTTGGGGTCCATAGGCACGTCAGCAACTGTCAGTTCTTGCTGACTCACCAGTGAAGACGGCTCCTCCGGCACATAGCTCGTGACAGCTTCCTCCTCCTTCATATCATCCTCTGAATCAGCATGCGAAGATAAATCAGCCTCCGGGGCCGAGGTCACACCTTCATTCTTGACCCCAGAAGTTGTGAGTGCTCCAATAACGGAGGTTTTTAAGAAGAGATTGGACAATCATTTGTCCGAAATAACATAGGGTTTTCTGCTTGAGCAGGGGTTTGGACTAGAAGACCTCCAAGGTCCCTTCCAACTCTTTTACTCTGTTATTCTGACTCCTGCTGGCAGGGGAGTTTTGGAAGTCAGTTTCCAACACATCTGCAGGAGGCCAGGTGTGGGCAGGTGGAGGTGGCATCTAGAAACAGACAGAACTTTATTTGCGTCATTGAGCAATAAAAATACAAACAATAAAACAAACAACACCAAGCTATTGCCTAACAACAAGAACTATTATCAACCATTTGTGGGCAAATGTAAAGTAGCAAAAGTTAGCTGCTTTTAGATAAATAATTTTTTTCTTGATTATTTACCAGATAGTGGAAACGAAAGCTATTGGACTGATCTGGAAATTTAAATATAAAGGTTCTGAACTGAAGAAGCTGAAGAAGCTTCTTGGATGAGAAGTGAAATGTCCTCAAAGAAAAGAAAGTCATTTTGTTTTGTCCAGTTGCCTTTTGAAAAAGCATCTTTGGGACAATATATACTGCTCAAAAAAATAAAGGGAACACAAGCAGAAGACATCCGAGATCTGAATGAATGTAATAGCCTTATTAAATACTTTGTTCTTTACATACAGTAGTTTATACACTGCTCAAACAACTAAAGGGAACACAAAACTACTGTATGTAACAAACAAAGTATTTAATAAGGCTATTTCATTCATTCAGATCTCGGATGTCTTCTGCTTGTCTTCCCTTTATTTTTTTGAGCAGTGTATTATCTCCCCTACTGTATTGTCCACTTATCTTTTTCTCTTTCTCTCTTTCCTTCTCTCTCTCTCTCTCTCTCTCTCTCTCTCTCTCTCTCTCTCTCTCTCTCCCCCTCTCTCTCTCTGTAAGTATGATGGATGGATGTATGTATGTATGTATACAATTGCTGAATTTTGTTTATTTAAACTAAATTTGTATATCAGTGATTGCAAGGCCTCTGTAGATGCCATAGGCTAAATAAATAAAATAAAATAAATGGATTTTAGAGGCATTATGTTTATTGTCTTTAAAAAGTGACGGATTTTAGCTAGCAGATTTTGTTGGAGTTGTCCAAGGCTTTCTTTTATATTTGCTTCTTTCGTGCAGAAATGTTTTCTGGCCTTGATTAAGTTCCGATTAGAACTTATGTAGCCGTACAAATAGATTCTTTATCATGTAAAGTCAGAATGCAATTAATATGTCTAATGCAAAGGGAGAAATAGTATGAACAAAAACCCAGTAGTAAATGGAGGGTACAGGTTTGTATGAAATGCACATATGCTAATTTATATCTGTAGTTACAATTTTAGAGATAATTTCCATCATTATCTGTCTCTACTCTACTCTAATCCATTTTTCAATTTTGCAAAGATAAAAGGGGAATACATGTGCACTACCAACCTCTAAATAGACTAAAGCTTCCGGGTACAGCTGGATTTAAAGTTTTGGCTCAAAGGAAGAGAAGAAAGTTCCTGTTCTAATTATCTAAACCATGGTCTCACTTTCACTGTAATTCTCTCAGAAATGAGAAACTACGGAGATTAATATTTAGAAACCGTGCATAATTTTGAAAGGTCCAAAATATTTATTATTTCTTTATTGCAACATGTGTAAATGACTTCTTTAGAAAAAAATCTTGTATAGTGTGCAATAATTAGAAACTTATTGGGGTTAATGACAAAAACATGAGGGTTTTATCAGGTGGCGTTGCTTGGCTTTGAGCAGCAGAAGAGAATATCAGGGTTGAATTATGGGATCCTAAAAAGAAACAAAACTTGGTTGTTTTCTTACAGACATTTAATTAACCAACTAAGTAACATCAACAATGCACCAATGATGTTACTTGGTTGGGTAATGAAATGTCTGCAAGAAAACAGTAAAGTTCAGAAAGCACCAAAGACTCCGTCCCGTATGTGGGTAGACCACAGTGGTGGGTTCCTCCCGGTTCGGCCCGGTTCAGGTAGCGGTGACGATATGACGTCACCGAACCAGTTCTGCCCCCCACCCCACCCCTACCCCACGCCCGCATTATTCTTACCTTTTATTTGGCCCCACCCCCAATCTATTGCTGCCTCCTGAGTCCCAGCTGATTGGCTAGAAGGAAAAACACTGTTTAAACTCTTGCCGCAGGGCTTCAAAGGGCCGCCCTACAGCTGATCAGTGTTAAAAGGCAGTGTGGTGGTAGACTGGTGCCTCCAAAAACAAATGAGTAGACCAGTGCCTGCAGAAATAAATGGGAGACCAGTGCCTCCAAAAACAAATGAGTAGACTGCAAGCAGTTAAAAGCCTGGTAGACCAGTACCTCTACTAAATCCTAAAGAATTGTCACATGACCATCAAGCCACGCCCACAAAGTAAGCCATACCCACAGAACCAGTAGTAAAAAAATTGAGAACCCACCCCTGGTAGACCAGGTTGCCTTGATAGAAAAAACAATCTATTCCCTGAGCTAAATAGCTTCAAATAGATCTATACTAGTCTCCCTTTAAGGGACACGGTGGCTCATTGGCTAAGAAGCTGAGCTTGTCAATCAGAAAGTTGGCAGTTCAGCGGTTCGAATCCCTAGTGCTGCGTAACGGGGTGAGCTCCCATTCCTTTTCCCAGCTTCTGTCAACCTAGCAGTTCGAAAGCACATAAAAAATGCAAGTAGAAAAATAGGGACCACTTTGGTGGGAAGGTAACAGCATTCCGTGCACCTTTGGCATTTAGTCATACCGACCACATGACCGCGGAGATGTCTTTGGACAGCGCTGGCTCTTCGGCTTAGAAACGGAGATGAGCACCGCCCCCTAGAGCCGGAAATGACTAACATGTATGTGCGGGGGAACCTTTACCTTCACCTTTATTTCTTTGTCAGTAAATATAAATTTAACACAAAAATAGTTTGTCGCAAAATCGACTGCTGTGAAGGCTCCTGGATTGGGGCCTTCGCTGAAAAGCAGAAGCGGAAATGGTATGTTCCATCCCATATGTGGGTAGATCAGGTTGCCCTGATAGAAAAAACACTCAAAGATTCCATAATTAAGCAACGTAGTTCACCACATTTGTTTTGTGTTGAGGCACAAATATCCACGGTCAACCAGAGTGACACCACCCACATGACATCATTACACGAATTATGCAAATTAGATAATTTATTTTGCTTTCATCATGATGCAAAGGTGGTACAATGCTCCTTTTCTGTGAGGGCATTAGGATCTATGTGGTGTCCCTTGCTATAGACCAGGGGTTCCCAATCTCTGGGCCACGGCTCACTACTGGACCGTGTCCTATTCGGAACCAAGGGTCTGAATTTTGATCGCGTAACCCTGGGTTGCTGCAACTGTTGTATGTATGAAAAATGGTCATAAGTCACTTTTTTCAGTGCCGTTGCAAGTTTGAATGGTCACTAAATGAACTGCTGTAAATCAAGGATTTTCTGTATAAATGTTTATTGCAAGCTTAAGCACTCTACAAGAATCTGAACCACTAACAGCCAAAGTACATTAGCAGTAGATAAGAATCAATGGAATTGAGAGTGGGTGGGACTTAAATCTCTTGTGGGCATGAAGGGACTCAAGACTGATTTTTTAAAAATTTATTTTTGTATGCCGCCCTTCTCTGGAGACTCAGGACGGCTTACAATGCGTTAAGCAATAGCCTTCATACTTTTGTATATTTTATACAAAGTCAGCTTATTGCCCCCCCAAACCGGGTCCTCATTTTATCCACCTTAGAAAGGATCAGGGTGGATAAAAATCAATGATTTTTTTAAAAAAATCAAAAAAAAATCAGATTTTTTTGATTTAAATCGGATTTTTTTGATTTAAATCGGATTTTTTTTATTTTTATCAAATTTATTTTAATAAAAAACTTTTGGGGTAAAAATCTATCGTAAGATAGTTTTCTATTTAAGATACATAAATAATTTAGTTTATTCAGCATGAAATGGAGCTTAGTTATGTAGCATGAGGCTGTATATTCTGCAACACTGGTACTATCGGTGAGTCAACAGTGGGTCAAAGGAGTAGCAGAGATGACAGTTGCTCTTTAAAAATTATGATTTAAATAGAGTTGATTTAAATCAAGCCTTTTTACTAGCGATTTAAATCATGATTTAAATTCTGATTTAAATCAACTCGATTTAAATCAAATCCACCCTGGAAAGGATGGAAGGCTTGAGCCTGGTGAGAATTGAACTCGCAGTAATTGCAGGCAGCTGGATGTTAAATGCTGCCTTAGTAGGAGGCATTAGCCTCCTACGCCACTCAGGCTGATGTGCTTGACCCCCTCCCTCAGCCTGGTCATCTCCTACACAAACTACCTTAAGACTTAGTGTGCCGTTTGAACCTAATCATGCTCCTATTGTGAATTATAACATTTCTGCTATATTTCCGGAATTACAGTTCTCTATTCCAAAAATTACAACTTGGCTTATCTTGACATCAGCTGCCTCCCTCCCTATTCTCCCTCCCTTTCGTTATTTCTCTACATTTACGTGAAGAAAGCAGTACCAAATTTCCTGGTTTATATTTTGTGTTGGCTTGTCTTTATTGCTTTTTTGATCCCAATAAAGATGCTATCTTGTTTCTGTTTGATTTTGCTCATCTTAATTGTCCTTTGCAGCTGCAAACTTTTATAAATAGGAATTTTGGTTACAGCTTTCCTTCCACCTGCTAAAAAATAAAGATAGCTTGAACTTGGACAACTGAAGAATTCTTCTACATGCATCTTCCTGTTCAAATTGTGGCTTGCCTTAGTCGCTAACAAGCATCAGTGACGCGGTGTGCTCCAGAGGCCCTATTAAATTAGATGACACACAAACGCAATATCCATTATCTCTAGAAATCCATAAGGACTAATGGCTAAATTGCCTGCCACTGTTGTGCACTACCCAGAATCATCTTTGCTGAAAAGGATAGCTACATATTGACTAATTCCTGAATATTAGATGTATTCCTATGTTGCTCAGTTTTTGTAAACCTCTTTTCCTTCTGTTTTGAATGGACCTACCTAATATTTCCTTTTTTTTAAAAAAAAGAATCTGAATTAAATCTGAATTCTAGCTTATTTTCTCAAAGTCTGATGCTCACACGTTTCTCTTTTCTGTGATGTATCTTGATAAACAAAATTACTACAGGTAGTCTAGGACAGTGATGGTGAACCTTTTCAGCACCGAGTGACAAAAAGGGAGTGTGTGTGTGCGGGCGCGCAGCACCAAGTGCCGAAAAGGGAGCACTTCATGTGCGGCCGCGCGCTCGTCTAGGCCGAGACCAGGAATAGGAGTTGCCCAGGGGCATGCGCGCACCAGAGAATGTACTTGCAGTTTCTTCAGGTTACTGCTGGCAAGTCTTCAGGTTACTGCAACACATACACATGCGCCGATCAGCTGGCTGGCCAGTGCACATGCTTACACCAGAAAATGGAAGACCAGCTCTGACGCAAGCACAATGGCCAGGTAATTGTCACATGCGCATGCGCGCCAAAAACCCAGAAGAGGTACGGGCGCCACCACTTGTGCCAGGCAAGATGGCTTTGCGTGTCACTTCGGGCATGTGTGCCATATGTTCGCCAACATGGGTCTAGAAGGTAAGTCCTCCTGGACTTACGACCACAACCGAGCCCAAAAATCCTGTTGTTAAGTGAGACATTTGTTAAGTGAATTTTGCCCCATTTTACCACCTTTCTTGACACAGTTGTTGAGTGAATCACTGCAGTTGTTAAGTTAGTAACACGGTTGTTCAGGGAATTTGACTTCTCTGTTGACTTTGCTTGTCAGAAGGCTACAAAAGGGGATCACCTGATCCCAGGATACCGTGACTGTCATAAATACGAGTCAGTTGCCAAGCATCTGAATTTTGAACACCTGAACATGGGGATGCTGCAGTGGTCGTAAGTCTGAGAAACAGTCATAAGTCCCTTTTTTCAATGCTGTTGTAACTTTGAATGGTCACTAAGCAAACTGTTGCACGTCAAGGATTACCTGTATAAAATTTGATTAAATCCTGAATATTAAATGTATTCCTACCTTGCCCAGTTTTTATAAAGCTCTTTTCCCTGATACTCAGTCTCTGTTTTGAATGGACCTACCTAATATTTCCTTTATTTATTTATTTATTTTCAATCTGAATTAAATCTGAATTCTAACGCATTTTCTCAATGCCTGATGCCCACACATTTTCCTTTTCTGTGATGAATCTTAATAAACCAAATACTTTTTGTGTGTGTGTGTGTGTGCTGTTCTCTATCTCTGGGCGTTCTAATTTGGTAACATACTTCAAAAACATTTTCCTTCTTTTCACCTTAGTCCTAAATCCTTCCTGAAGGGGGGAAAAAAAGGCACAATGACAATGAAGAGCACTGAATGTAATTGCTATGTCATCCCATGTGGTTTTCCTTGGATGAAGCAGGATTGGTGGCAATTTCAGAATTCATTCATTCTTTTATCTATCTCACATGGTGAAGGGACCACGGGTGGCCTTCAAAAATTTTAGCAAGGGGTTCTCTGCCCGGTTGCTGGGTGGGCATGGCCATGGTGGGTGTGGCCTAGTTGGCCTCCTGCACCATGGGGGGGCTGTTTTTGCCCTCCTTGGGCTCCAGAGTCTTTCCTTGAGCCTCCGGGAGGGCAAAAATGGCCTCCCCAGGCTCTGGAGGCCCTCTGGAGGTCGGAAACAGGCCCGTTTCTGGCCTTCCCGAACTTCCGGTAGGCCCATTTTTCGCCCTCTGCATGTGCCCTGCATCCAAAACGGGCCATGTGGGGACTCCTGGGAGGGGTGGGGTAGGAGGGGCCAGGCAGAAGGGAGATTTGGGGGTTTTCCAAACTGCACAGAATCTTAGCTAGAGGTTCTCCCGAACCCCTGCGAACCCCCAGCAGCCCACCCCTGGAAGGGACCAGTAAAAATGCATGTTCGCCCCCTATGTCTGTTGGTCTAATTTGTAGTTTTCTTCCTCCTGTCCCATGTATCCAGAGTGTGGGAAAACTGTTGTCCATTAGGCAGAGACATCATTTACTAGCAGCTCAGCCTTGTTAAAATCTCGACATTTTTTTTTTCCAATCAACAGCTTCTTCTCATAGCCAGTATAATTTCCTTCTATTGTTTTGGTCTATATGTTTGTGTGCATGCCTTGAGACGGTCTTGCCTCCTGCTGCCCCTTGCAATGACAAATCCACACAGTTTTCTTGGCAACATTTTTGGCCTTGCTTTCTTCCCAGGGTTGAGAGAAACTGAATAGCTCAAAGTCACCCAGCTGGCTTCTGTGTCTAAATTAGGATTAGATTTCAGGTTTCTTCATTCTTCATTTTACGAGAAGAGTCCTCCATTCCTCTACCGACAATAAAATACCTTATGCCACCAGACTCCAAATTTTGGGCCTAGACAACCTAGAACTATGCTGACTTCAGTCTGATCTAAGCATAGTGCATAAAATTATCTGCCACAATGTCCTTCCTGTCAATGACTATTTCAGCTTCAACCACAACAATATACGAGCAAATAATAGATACAAACTCAAGGTAAACTGCTCCAAACTCGATTGCAGAAAATATGACTTCAGTAACAGAGTGGTCAATGTCTGGAATGCACTACCTGACTCTGTAGTTTCTTCCCCAAACCCCCAAAACTTTAACCTTAAACTGTCTACTGTTGACCTCACCCCATTCCTAAGAGGTCTGTAAGGGGCGTGCATAAGTGCACCAGCATGCCTACCATCCCTGTCCTAATATTCCTTTTTACTTACTCTTTTCATGTATTCAAATTATGTTTATACTTTTACCTGTTATCTTATATATGCTTGAAAAAAAATAATAAATAAAAATAAAATAAAATAAATTCCTAATTTAAACCTTAACCACTAGACTAAATTAGTTCTCTTTTGTCTATCAGCATGCAAAAGGCCAAGGCAGTATTGGAATTAGAATAAGGAAAAACTTACCTATTTTGCACCTTGTATAATCTTCACTATGGAGGGAGGGAGGGAGGGAGGGAGGGAGGGAAGGGAAGGGAAGGGAAGGGAAGGAAGGAAGGAAGGAAGGAAGGAAGGAAGGAAGGAAGGAAGGAAGTTTTGATATTTGACTGCTGTGCCAGGGCTCATATTTCAAAAGTGATGGATTCAGAATGAAGATATATATTTGATTTCATTACCTTTAGCTTAAAATTAATTATATTGGATGTTAAGGATGTGCAAAAACATGAACAGACAAAGTATATTTGGAACATCATTTGCCAATAGTAGTAAGGAAAATTGTAGAAAATGGCTAGTCCACATCTGGAATGGCTGAATTATCATGGTTCCATGCCATAGTCCAAAGTGTTCTGGAATTTAAGTTCTGTACATCTGAATAACAGAAAAACAGAGTTGCAAGGAACCTTAGAGATCTTCTAGTCCCACCCCTTCTCAAGCAGGAAACATTATATCATTTCAGACAAATTTGTTGTCCAATCTCTTCTTAAAAACCTCCCGTGTTGGAGCACCTACAACTTCTGGAGGCAACTCGTTTCACTGATTGTTCTAATTGTCATGAAAGTTCTCCTTAGTTCTAGGTTGCTTCTCTCCTTGATTAGTTTCCATTCATTGCTTCTTGTCCTGCCTTCAGATACTTTGGAGAATAGCTTAGAATAGAATGACAGAGTTGGAAGGGACCTTGGAGGTCTTCTAGTCCTCTTTAGGCAGGAAATCCTACACCACTTTAGACAAATGGTTACCCAACATCTTCTTAAAAACTTCCAGTGTTGGAGCATTCACAACTTCTGGAGGCAAGTTGTTCCACTGATTAATTGTTCTAACTGTCAGGAAATTTCTCCTTAGTTCTAAGCCACCCATCGACCGGTACACTCCCACAGAGAGGGGCTCCTCCGGGTGCCATCGGCTAGGCAATGTCGGCTGACGACCCCCAGGGGGAGAGCATTCTCTGTGGGGGCCCCTACCCTCTGGAATGAGCTGCCCCGGAGATTCGTAGGATTCACGACCTTCATACCTTTCGTCGCACCCTAAAAACATTATTATTCCAACAAGCAGGGCTGGCCTAAATAATAATAACATTTTACTATTTTAATGGATTGTTTTATTAGAGTTTTTTTGGCCAATTTATTTAATTGTTTTAAATTGCTTTTAATTTTTATATTGTCATGGTTTTATTTTTGGCTGTACACCGCCCTGAGTCCTTCGGGAGAAGGGAGGTATAGAAATTCAATAAAATAAATAAATAAGTTGTTTCTCTCCTTGATTAGTTTCCACCCTTTGCTGCTGCTGCTGCTTCTTCTTTTTTTTTGGAATCAAGTTTTATTAGTTTTTGTTTCCCTCACACACACCCACATATTTTATGAAGAGAATATTGGCCATATCATATCTTATATAACTTGTCATATCCAAATACATTTTACTTAGTTACAATTTCTGCCAAAATATTCTTTTTCCATATTTTTAATCATATCTTAATATTTCTATGCTTATTTATAAAAACAACACCTTCTTTCGCCCTCAAGTTCTAATTTCTCCATTTTTAATCATATGTATTCTCTTTTAATTCTTTGATAATTCATTCTTTGTCCTAATACATTTAAACATGTTCGAGGTTGCCTTTCTTCCATTTCATCGTTTTTGTTTTAGAGCAATCTCCTTAGTTCTAGGGTGCTTCTCTCCTTGATTAGTTTCTACCTGTTGCTTCTTGTCCTGCCCTCAGGTGCTTTGGAGAATAGCTTCACTCCCTCTTCTTTGTGGCAGCCCTTGAGATATTGGAAGACTGCTATCATGTCACCCCTAGTCCTTCTTTTCATTAAACTTAAGACATACCCTATTCCTTCAATCTTTATGATTACTAGTCTCACATGGGTTAATGAGTTTTCCTTCAACTCCTGTTAAGAATTATAACTTGATGACAAGTTTTGGAAGGTTTGGGGACAGTTCTCAAGACTTTTGGAAGCTCCCTGGAGTTTTAGTTGTGTACTTCAAAAATCAGACTCTGGCTCCTCTGAGAGACTTGAGCAGTTGCTGTAGGACAGCTTTGCCTGTCTCTTTGCACCACAGCAACCAGAGCCACAGATGTTCAAGCAGGTAAGTCCACTTGCCTGTTGACTGTGTTCCCTCCACTTCTATCACTCTTCCTTGAAAAGTCCCACAGCTGCATTCTGACTGATGGCCCATCATCCGTCTCCCTGTAGCTTGCCAGAATGGATTTATGCGGCCAGGACTCTCTATTTTTCATCTGTTTGTTTGAAGCCTTATGAATCTTGTCAGAGCTGGCTAAGCGCTGTCTTTTCTTTTTGGCTGGGTCCCCAAACAGAGGTAACAAAGCTCTACCAAGCTGTCTCCTCATCCCCTGGCGAAATTATGGAAACCTAATTGATAACAGCATTTACTGTGTGCTGTATACCCACGGTTTAACACTGGGTCTCTGGATGTTGTACTTCCTTTCCTGCTACATCCAACCAACTGGTTCTTTAAGTTATTAGAGCACAACATTGCTTCCTCCTAGGAGTAGGTTTTGCTGGTGTTCTGCATTTCCCTTTTAATTGTCTATGATATTCGCAAGGGTGCTATGAACCATCAGAAGCAATTTGGCATTCTGAGAAATTTCACTACAACGGAACAATGGCTTTGACAATGCATGCAAGACACAAGTTGTTCGATCAAACACTCTCTTGTTCTAGAGTGGATTTGTTGTTGTTCAGTCGCTAAGTCGTGTCTGACTCTTTGCGACCCCATGGACCACAGCAGGCCAAGCCCCCTTGTCCTCACATGTCCAAACCAATGCCCACTGTGTTGATGACACAATCTAACCATTGAGAGCCACGATGGCGCAGTGGTTAGAGTGCAGTACTGCAGGCTACTTCTGCTGACTGCAGCTTGACTGCAATTTGGCAGTTCAAATCTCACCAGCCTCAAGGTTGACTCAGCCTTCCAGCCTTCCGAGATGGGTAAAATGAGGATCCAGATTGCTGGGGGTAATATGCTGACTCTGTAAACTGCTTGGAGAGGGCTGTAAAGCACTGTAAAGCGGTATATAAGTCTAAATGCTATTGCTAAGTGCTATCTCATCCTCTGCCAACCACTTCTCCATTTGCCTTCAGTCTTTCCCAACATCAGGGTCAGTGGTGGGATTCAAAAATTTTTACTACCAGTTCTGTGGGCATGACTTGTTGGGCGTGGCAAGGGAATACTGTAAAATCTCTATTCCCATCCCACTCCAGGGGAAGGATACTGTAAAATTTCCATTCTCTCCCAATCAGCTGGGATTCGGGAGGCAGTGAATAGATGGGGGTGGGGCCAGTCAGACTTGGTATTTACCGGTTCTCCAAACTACTCAAAATTTCCTCTACCAGTTCTCCAGAACTGGTCAGAACCTGCTGAATACCACCTCTGATCAGAGTCTTCTCCAATGAGTCCTCTTTTCTCATTAGGTGGCCAAAGTATTTGAGCTTAAGCTTCAGGATCTGTCCTTCCAAAGAACAGTCAGGGTTGATTTCCTATAGGATCGACTTAATTGGACCTCCTTGCAGTCCAAGGAACTCTCAAGAGTCTTCTCCAGCACCTAGAATGGACATAACTCATCATTTAACTATCTATCCCTTCGGATGAGTAAAATATTTGTTCCTTCTATTTTAAATCTTTCATTGTCAAGCAACAGGGAAGTTAGAAGATCCAGGCAGTTCAAATGAGTATAAAGATTTATTGCAAGCTTATGCTCTCTACAAGAATCTGAACTATTAACGGTCAAATCAAGTTGGCTTTGGATAAGAGTCAAAGGAATTCAAGGTGGGCTGGACTTAGATCTCTTCTGGGCGCAAAGGGACTCCTGACTATGATGTGTTTGACCCCTCCCTTGGGCTCAGCCTGGTCATCTCCTACATTCATCCACCTTTCCTGTATCAACTCAGACAGAAAAGAAGGGGACAAACCTTCATTAACTAACCCTCTGGTGAGACACTTGTTCAACAGGCTGAGGCAAAAAGGCAGTCCCGGAACCAGCGAAATCTGGGGGCTGGGCAGGGGACAGAATGTGGAAGGGATTGCCACTCTCGAATTGGCCTATTTAGTCACACTAGATGCTGTCTTAGGACCTCTTTCCAGAGCACGATACCATAGTCTTTTGAGTCTGAAGGATGCCAATGAATTATGGTTATGAAACAGTCATTGGAGAAGCTTCCTCTGATATGAGCCATTGTGGTGCAGTGGTTAGAATGCAGTATTGCAGGTTAATTCTGTTGACTGTCATCGACCAGCAGTTTGGCAGTTCAATTTTCACAGCTCAACGTTGACTCAACCTTCAATCCTTCCGAGGTGAGTAAAATGAGGACCCAGATTGTTGGGGGTAAGATGCTGACTTTTTAAGCTCCTTAGAGTGGGTTGTAAACCATTGTGTATATGTCTAAGTGCTATTGCTACTGCTATGTAAGTTGCCAATCTGAACTGGGTCAGAAGAAGAAAAAGAGAAGAACGACTTCACTTTTTGTCAAAATCCCTTTCCTCCATAATTAAATCCTGATAGTCCTCAACTTACAACTATTTGTTTAGTGACTGTTCGAAGTTACATTGAAAACAAATGAGTTATGACCATTTTTTTCACTCTTAAGACCGTTGCAGCATCCCCCATGATCATGTGATCAAAATTCAGCTGCTTGGCAACTGATTCATATTTATGACGGTTGCCGTGTCGCAGGTTCATGATCCTCTTTTGTGACCCTCTGACAAGCAACGTCATATGGGAAAGCCAGATTCACTTAACAACCGTGTTACTAACTTAACAACTGTGGTGATTCACTTAACAACTGGGGCAAGCAAGGTTGTAAAATTGGGGCAAAACTCCCTTAACAAACATCTCGCTTGGCGAGAGAAATTTTGGGTTCAATTGTGGTCATATAT